>CM060617.1:2750394-2765394 GCA_030578275.1 Meda fulgida | reverse complement strand
AAATTATGCATAAATTTCCAGAACAGAAATCTGAACATTGTATTCAAAATGATTGTTTAATTGATCATTTTTGGGGGTCTGTATAGGTTTAAAGTTTTATTTTTGACTGATTTCTTTGTGCTATAATAATGAGCATATGTAATAAGGTTAATGAACCCGTGAAAAGCTCTTGGATGTCCTTCATATTCACGTCACAGAGAGATCAGTCAGTCATGAGGAGTTCTGAACGCTTTCAGCGCATAACATCAGATGTCTCAGATCGTTTATCGCTCTTTCCTCTCGTGTTATCATCATCTGTCCATTACAGCACTGTAGATCATCTCTGGCTGTACTGGGATCTGTATTAGCACTGCAACAATTCATCAGTGTCAGAGTTGAGTTATTCAGATATAATATTGTAGAAATATTCAACATTATCAGATCAGTTGTCATTTGCAGCTCTGTTTGTTACCTTATATACACAGTAGATCCGTTAAATAAAATAAATGATGGTGGTCAGAAGAACAACATGTTTATCATGATTCAGTCACTCATGGAAAATAATTTTTATATGAGGGGATGGGAAATAAAGGCTAAGTATTTAAGAATAAAAAAAAAACAATAATAATATATGTTATGTATATGTGTTTATAAATTATAATAATAATAAAATAATAAATTTTTATTAATTTTATATTTATGCATTTTTTTTAAGTATATATAATCAAAATATATTTTTAAATTTAATGATGTGTAATGATAGCAATAATTTATTAGTGTGTATATATATGTGTGTGTGTGTGTGTGTGTGTATACATTATAATATCAATAATATGTATTATACATTTTTATTACTATTTGTATGAATTTTAGTAATCATGTGTATATATATATATATAAATGTGCATATGTAATGACAATACCACCAACATTAATAACACATTTTATTATAGATAAATACATAGATAGACACAGATGTATTATACATAGATTAAATAAAAATAAATATTTAAAATATTGAAAAGAATTTATGGTCAATATTATATAATAAATTGTTTCATTTGTAATAATAATAATATTTATTAGTATATATGTACGTATGTACGGTAGGCTATATGTTTTCAGTCGTATTTCTCTGTTGTTGTATGAACACACACACACACACTCATTGTACTGTGTGTGTGTCGTAGGGAACAGCCGATCTACAGCACACGAGCTCATGTGTTCCAGATCGATCCCGGCACCAAACGCAACTGGATCCCGGCCAGCAAACATGCGGTCACCGTCTCCTTCTTCTATGACGCTAACAGACACGCGTACCGCATCATCAGCGTGGGGGGGACCAAGGTGAGACGCTTTCTCTCGGTCACAACCGGTGTGTCTGTACCTGATGGAGTCTGGTGAGTTATAAGATCTGGGATCAACACGGGTTGTGTGGCAGATATTCCCCGACACACACCAGACTCACAGTAAACTGGGCTTTTCATCACGGGTTTCTCCAGAGCGGCTTCATATACAGGTGAAACTCGGGAAATTAGAATATCGTGCGAAAGTTATCATTTTGATGATTATGGCTTACAGCTTATGAAAACCCCAAATTCAAAATCTCAGAAATTTAGAATATTACATGAAAAAACGTTTTTTTTTTTTAAAGGATTTTAAATACAGAAATGTCGGCCCTCTGACAAGTATAATCATGCATATGTATATAGTTATATATATATTAAATATATTAGTTTCACCTTTTAATTTGAATTACTGAAATACATGAACTTTTGCACAATATTCTAATTTTTCGAGTTTCATCTTTATATATATATATGTATATGCAGTACTCAACATTTAAAGTGGATCAAAACCTTACATCAAAGTTATACATGAATTTTGAACAACACCCGTTCTTGTCTTAAGGCAACTTTGATGAAGTTTTTTGATCCACTTCAAATACTGACTACTGTATATACATGAACTAAATTAATACGTTTTTACAACAAAAATGAACCATCACTGACCTTAAGCTGGACTGTGACACTGTTTTCTTCTGGAAACAAACTTTGTTGCATTATTTTCCTGTTATCACTGTGAAGCTGCTTTGAAACAACCTGTATTGTAAAAAGCACTGCATAAATAAAGGAGACTTGACTTGTAGTTTGATGAGTTTTGCTGTTATAAGCTCTGTAATAAACACAGGTTTTGTGGCAGATATTCCCCGACACACACACTAGACTCACGCTAATACACACCGACGTCTCGCCCCTCATGAACACTATCTCTTGAAGATCTCCAAGTTCAACCCTTTCAGTCTTTAAAAACTTTTCCTGAAAGTTTGAGTTAGAATAGTTTGATTATAAACACAATGAGGATGTGAAAGCAAATAGTAAATTAGTCTACCCGTTCATTTAGACACCTGTTAGCAACCGTTGTTTTCTCTTTTTTTAAACAAGTAAAAGCTGATGTATTGGCCGGTATTACTGATGTATTATGTGTTATAGAAAAAAATATATATTTTTGAGCTTGACCTTTTTTTACGCATTTAATGTCTCCCTGTAGTCGATAATTGTATCCCTTAAAACTCATCTTTAATCACCAAAATGACATTGTTAAATGTATTTTTCTTGAAAGAAATTCTTCATGCATTAAAATATCTTGAATGTAACTCGACACCCTTACAGAAACAAAAACCTATTAATAAAGCCAAAGTGCTAAAATGCAAACTTGTTTTTGGGGTTTGGCCATCAAAAATGCACATCCGCGCAGCTCTCTATAGCTCTCTAAGAAATGTAGTATATTAGACTATACAGTGTATGTATATACAGTATATAAATAAGATATGTTGGATATACAGTATGCATCAGACTCCTACCCAGTCTCCTGGAAATCCAGCACATTTGCAGATTAGTGTTATGTTTGCATTAGCAGATTATTACCATACTACTCATACAGTATGCATACTGCACTGTGCACAGCTATTCTCTGTTTGTTGACTATGCCTGGATGGCCTGAGAAAATTGCCAAAATGTTCAGTATACAGCTGAGCACACAGTGTGAGATACTCCATCTTCCCTTCACAGATCAACTGGGATTTCTAACATTTTTACACAAAATTCACAAAAACTGCATAAGATGATAACTGCACTTCACTCACTGAATGTAACGTGCATACAGTAATACTATATTCACGTAGGCGTACTTGAAGTCTAGTGGGCAGCATGTGCTTTTATATTATGCATTTATCCATTGCATTCGGTACACATTTGAATGTTCAATGAATGTTTGAGTTCAATGTTCATTCAGTTCAGAAGCTCTACAGAAGACAATAGTCTCATTATTCAATGCAAGTCATTTACAATTTTGTTCTCATCTGATAGTGTGGTTAAATCGGTAATATTACTGAATATTAATTTGTCCTTTAAACCTCTTTTGACATTTAGACCTTTTGACAGTCTTATTAATTAAGACAAAGATTGTGGTTGATATTACTCATTTCTATTCATCACACTGAAAATGGAAGCTCAAATTGACTGCATTGCATTGTGGGAAATGGTTTTGCATTGGTTTTCTCTGGATTTATATGCACATTTTCATCATGGCCCTTGTGAAAAAGTAGTACACTTTCGCATACTTTTAAAAAGAGCATTCATTGCAAGAATAATATACTTGAGTGCAAAATGAATGCAATGTTTTCTGTGTAGTTAATTGCAAGTTATTTACAATTAAATTAAAATGTAATATAGTTTAAATCTATATTAGTTGAAGCTAAGAGGGTTTTTTGCCCACTTTAGTAAGAGTAATCTTTATATGTAACTTCATAATTACTTCTATTGTCTTTGTACTGACAAGCAAAAATATATTTCAATGTCATTTCTATTGAAATGTGTCAGGAATTTAAATAATTACGCATTTGTAATAAAGTTGCAGTTTAGTACATTTAAAATACATTAACGTGTAATTACAAATAACATGTGTAATCAAAGACTATGTACTTTAGTATGTTAGTTAACACATCATAATAAGTTTACTTCTATAAAGTTGCTTTGAAACGCGCAGCTTTATTTAATGTTGATGTAATTTCCACTGAAAGAGGAAGAAGGGGCGGGGCATATCAAACAGCTCCTCCCCTTTTTAAAAATAGCCAATAGCGTTTCGTTTATATCACAGTTGAACTCAGTAAAGCCGCAGTTTCCTCCTAATCTCTAACCGTTTCTCCTCATAATCTCCTTCATATCGCTTTAAAATACATTATTTTGTGCAGAATTCAAATGGGTCTGATGTTTTCTGGTCTGCGGGACTCGATCACATGATCCGCTCTGTGTGTCGTGTCTCTGAACAGGAGCTGCGGCGGATCATGTGACACTAACGTGAAACCTTCATTCGCCACAATGGAAAGCGTTTTTACACTGTCTGAATCGTTCCCTATCCCCTATATAGTGCACTTTCACCATGTAGAAAACAGTAAATGTGTGCAGAAGTGACCGATTGCAGCCGCAGCTTCAGCGTCTGTTTATAATGTAGGGGGCGGAGCTTCAGATTCTAGAGAGCATTTGATTGGACAGAAAATCTGATGAGAAGCTGAAAAAGTGAGAGTAAGTTTTGATCTTCTATATGCAAATTTTACAATTGTTTTGGAACACACTCGCTTATAAATAACAGTAGTGCTAACATACTCATACTAAAAGCCAAAAAACTTCAAAGACAAAAGATTATTAAAACATAAAAACCTTTAATTTTACATTACAAATTGCACTTTTTAAAAAAAGTGTACTTAAGTCAAGGTTGTGTACTCTATAAGTGCACTTAAGTAGCCTTTTATGTCATTAGTATTATATTATGTGCAATATGTTTTTTTATATGCTTTTAGGATTTGAAGTACACTACAAGTGCACATTCAATGCATTTATTTTCAGTGCATGTGGAAAGATGTGCGTACTATGCTTGTTATGATGCACATACTGCATACTAGCAGCACCCTTGTAAACCATAGACAGTGTTGTAAACGCACCGTAGTTTTTGCAGAAATGCTCTCGGTGAGTCTCGTGATTATCAGTGCACTGATTCAACATGCCAGGAAACCCATCCGAAAATGTGGTGGTGTAACGTAATGAACATCAACCTTTCTGATGCCGTTTATTGAGTCGATGTGATTAGGGCCGAAACGAAATCCTCCCCACGAGAGGATTTACGCAGAGGAGAAGGTTAATAGCTCAACACCTGATATCAGCGAGCGCAGAGTAACGCATCAGTGCAGAGATACAAGACTTGCATCCGCTCGGGATAATCGATAGATGCTTGATGATGGAGCGCATCTGAGCTGTCTAACCTCTCGGCCCGAGACGCTGATGGAAACACAGCAGTTCACTGTGTGAGATCAGATCAGACACAATAGTCTCATCCTGCGTCTCAATTCGCCCACTTATACTACTCCATGAAAGTATACTCTTTTTGTGAAGAAAAAGTAGATACTTTTGAGACTATTCTTTATCTATTTATTAAAAGTACATAGCGTTTGATTAAACTGGGAAGGGTCATAGCATTTGCATATTGTTGTCCTATTGTTAGTTTAACTGCTATTGTTTTGCTTTGGATAAAAGCGTCTGCTAAATCAGGGGTTCCCAAACTTTCCCATGACAAGGCCCCGAATACCGCTAGGTTCTGGCCAAGGCCCCCTTTTGCAGGATGTGTTATTGAACCCATCGACAATCCTACGGCAAATGTAGAAATAAATGAATAAAACATCAAGGTTAACATCAGATTATGTGATGGTGTTTGATACCAGCCTATCAGAAAGATTATAGAGATGCACCAATTACAATTTTCTCGGCCGATTTCGATTTTTCATTGAGTTTGACCTGCCGATACAGATTTTAGCCGATTCCGATTTCATTTTTTCTAACCACTTTACACCACACACAAATATGTATTTTATATTTTTATTTTATTTTATAAAACACCATATAGTTTTACCCAAACTGAATAATTAAGGCAAGTTTAAATTGCTACATTGTCAATAAATATTTTTGATAATATTTTCTTACTACATTCGGTAGCCTACTCCAGTTCTTAATAAAACACACTAGACATGCAAATGATGTGCATTTTAGGCACTTTTTGTGTTAAATCATATTTATTTTGTCCATCAAAAGTGTGCTTTCATTTCAATTGAGCGTGAGCTGCGCACTATTTTTTACAGTCTAAGCCTGCGCAGCAAAATAGACTTTGCGCCGAAACCGCTTCACTGCTGCTCACGAGACGCTCCTGCTCGACGCTCCTGCTCGCTGCGTGAATGCATTCATTTATTTGTTGATTTGTTATTGATTTTTCACGCCGAGAAAATACGCGCTGCTCACGCTTGCGATCTGAAACGGCCGGTTTCTTACATGTGCGTTCCGTGTGCACGTGTGATACTGATGTTGCGCGATGTTAATCATGCGGCGCCCCAGTGCAATTTGAACGGCATAAAATCGGCAAATGTCAGACTGACCCGCCGATCACGTGAAAATCGTCCAATTCCGGTGTTGTGCCGAATTTCGACCCCCTGCCAAATTATTACCCCCCTCGTTGAAGTCAATACCTGATTGCCTAATCCTAACCCCACCCCTAATCTTAACCCCTCCCCCACAACTAATCCTAAACCTACCAATGCTAGGTGGGTAGTAATGTGGCGGGGCACAACACCTGTTACCAGCCAATCAATCGGTGCATCTTTAAAAGATTAGCATTGAAAGTATAATGTTCAGATAGGCTATATGTGACAAATTTGTATAATGCTATTTCATAACAATACTCATAATAATATAAATATTTTTACTTTATTAAACTTTTTTTCCTCTCTTTTTTTTTTCTTCTTCCAACTTGTTGCGGCCCCGACTTTGAAAACCCCTGTGCTAAATAATTAAATGTAAATGAATGTGTAGAAAAAAGCTTTGGGACATACTATCAACGTCATACAATTGCGTCTTTAACGGTTGCTTTCTGTCGCATAAACTGGCGTGTCAATCATCTTGCCACAGTTAAAATCCTCCACATTTAATTTCATTTAATTTAGTACCGTATTGGAGAGAAATGAAGCACGTTGATCTGCAGTCGAGGGTCTTTCATGCGGAAAATATTGCTGTATTTAAAAGTGAATGGCCAGACGGATCTTTATAAAAGTCCACGTTGTTATTGCAGATGGAATATAGCACGGGCAATATTAAATTTAAATAAGTTTTTTTTTTAAATCAGTTTTAACTTTGATTAGTCACTCAAACCCATTTATCTAAACCTCTCACCGCATGTTTTGTAGTTTTTTTTTTGTAGTAACACTTTTTACTCGTGTGTGTAGAGGTCGAGGAACGACAGCAGTTCAGAGACGACCTTCAGTGGTGTGAGATGATGAGTTTGCAGCTTGTTGACACCCACTTAGACTGGAAGATTTGACCATTTGATTGACATGTAAAGCTACTAATAACTGTGTGTTTTGCTTTTACATGCTGTTCAGGTACATCTTATCCAAAACAACAGCATTTATTAGAAATGAAAATCGTTTGTAATCCCGTCAATGAGCCTGAACATGAAAAGAGCCTCAACAATATTAAAGGCGTTTGTTTGCCTAAAGATTATTGTGCTCTTTTTTTATTATTATCTTCATAGTCATTTGTATAGGAGAAAAGTGAAGATCCAGACTTCATTCTGTTGTCAGATTTGTAGCAAAACAGATCACAAACACAACCTGATGACTAATGTGAACAAACATTTATGTTGGCTTGACAAAACCTTATTTGAAAGTTTGAAATAACTTGTAAAAAAAGTACGCTGTCCTTATGAAAAACACCAGCGATTTCAACCCGTGTTTTTGAGACTGTCTTTGGTTCACTGCAGTTTTAAGCAGAAAATACTCAGCAATGCTGTCGACTTATAAACTTACACACGCTTTGTCTTAAAGCATATTAAAAACACCACATAGACATTAAAAGCTTGATTTTCACCACAGGGGGACTTTAAACATTTTTTTTATGCTTTAGTACAGTCAAAGAAATGACATACAGCACTTCTAAATCAGGCTTTCTCAAGCCAACATAATGAGTCTTTCTTCACTGCGTCACACTTTCGCTTTACTGATTTGCTTTTTATAATGTTGAGATGAATATTAAATAAAAAAAACAGCTCCACATTGAATTAAACTGAAATTTTGAAGTAGACCGACTGAAATCATATTTTGTTGTAAAACATACTCCAATAATCTTTTTGTTTTCACAGTTCACCCTTGATCAGGACAGTTTTGCTTCTGAGCCCTGAAGATTAGAAACTTGTTCTGTTGTTGCATTAGTATTTAACTTCATTCAGTTTGACCTCTCTATTACAATAATATCAGCATTCATTTTAAACTCATGATTGTTTGCTCACCAAAGCCTCTAAATCTCAGTTGTACGTGGATTACTGCAACGTCTCCACTTCATCCAACACCTCTAAACTGACCCACATTTGGATTGAGGATGATGAGTCCAGTTTAGCCATTATCCCTCCGGTCACCGTGGTAATCTGTGGTCACATGACTCCTGCGGTCACATGACTCCTGCTGTCCGGAGGAACGGGTCATTAGAGAACAAGAGAGAATAAAACAATAAGCCATGAGAGACTGTGTTACGACCTACAACACATTTACCATGGTGAACAAACTCTTTTATGAAACAGCAATATGATGAAAGATCCAGTTCAGTTAAGATACATTTAATAGGCTAATATTAAGGCTATCAAAATATACATACACACAGTATCTCACAAAAGAGAGTACACCCCTCACATTTCAGCAAACATTTTAGTAAATCTTTTCAATATTTTAGAGTATCAACAGTAGCTTGTATAGCAGTATACAGGTGAAACTCGAATAATTTGAATATCGTGCAAAAGTTATAATTTTGATGATTATGGCTTACAGCTTATGAAAACCCCAAATTCAAAATCTCAGAAAATTTGACATGAAATCAATAGAAAAAAAGGATTTTAAATACAGAAATGTCGTCCGTCTGAAAAGTATAATCATGCATAAGTATATAGTTATAGATACTAAATATATTAGTTTTACCTTTTTATTTGAATTACTGAAATACATGAACTTTTGCACAATATTCTAATTTTTAGAGTTTTACCTGCATATTTACTGAAAATAAATACCTCTGGAAAATAACTCAACATACACCCATTATTGTCAAAATAGCTGGCAACAAAAGTGAGTAGTTTCATTTCTATAGTATTGACCCTTGAGATTAACTAAAATGTTTGCTGAAATGTGAGATACTGTGTGTGTGTGTGTGTATATATATGTGTATATATATAATATGTATGTGTGTACATATATATATATATATATATTAGTGCTGGGCAACGAAAATTAAATTAAATGAAAATGAGAAATGTTGCCTTCCTCTGTGGAGTTTTCTCAATGTATTATTACTCAATTTTTGGCATTCTTGCACGCATTGTGTAAAAGTTACCAAATTTTATGTTTTTAAACATTTTTAACTTGTTTTGAACCCAGAATATTCTTTTAAATGGGTGCTTATTCAGAACTAACTGATAAATGATGTGTTTTTTTGTGATTGACACCTTCTCTCTCGGCAGGCGATCATCAACAGCATGATCAGCCCCAACATGACGTTCACTAAGACGTCTCAGAAGTTCGGTCAGTGGGCCGACAGCAGAGCCAACACGGTCTACGGCCTCGGTTTCGCCACGGAGAATCAGCTGCACCAGGTGTGGATGTCAGGACTATAAAATCTGCATTAATGGCCTGTTCACAGATGATATACATTGTCCCCGGTAGACCTGAAACATGCTCTGTGCAAGTGCATGAATGTAGACACTTGAGATGAGATTAAAAAACAACATAATGCAGTTTTACACAGACATGTTTGCAAGTACTTGCATCACCCCTTCTATAATACTGCATTGTGTGGGTTTGTTTGTTGCAGTTTGCCGAGCGTTTTAAGGAGGTGAGGGAAGCTGCACGCATGGCCAGAGAGAAATCACAGGACAAGATGGAGCTGAGCTCCGCCGCTCTCAGCATCGCAGCTCCTCAGGTGTGACATCTGCTCTTTTGTGTGCAATATGTGCATAGGCAGGTGAAAAAAGCACACAGACTTAAACTGAAGTAATCCTAAATTCAAAATTCTACTTGCTACACTTTAGCAGCTGCATAGCAACGCCCTGGCAACCACCCAACATTCTAGCAACCTGGCAATGTATTGAAGCCACCCCTTAGCAACCACATAGCAAAATTCTGATTCCTAACAACTACTCATAACACTTTCAGCAGCTGCATAGCAACGCCCTGGCAACCACCCAACATTCTTACAGCCTGGCAATGCATTGAAACCACTCCTTAGCAACCACATATCAACATCTTAACAACCACTCACAAACACTTCAACAGCAGCATAGCAACACCCTAGCAACCACACATTCTAACAGCCTGACAGTGCATTTAAGCCACTCCTCAGCAACATCTTAACAACCACTCACAACACATCAGCAGCTCCATAGTAACGCCCTGGCAACTGCACAGAACACCCTAGTTTTGCATGGGCAAACATGATTCATTTTCACACAGTTTCTGCTTTGTTTCTCACAGATATTTTGTGTCTGTGGTAAACGGAAGAGTTACTGTAATCCTAGACCCACCTCACGAGAGAGAGAGAAAGAGCGCAGGATGAGCTGGGTCATTCGTCTCACTGGGAAGTGAGAGGAGAACTAGGACAGTGATAAAATTATCCGGAGCTGTCCTGTTCACTCTCTGCCAGCGTCTGTCTTCTCGAATGATGCTCTTCTTTTCAGGTCAACAGGCTGTTGAAGTGACGCAGACCTCTCGACCGCCCGTTTGTTCTGATATTCACACTGAATTCTGCTCGATGCGCTTCAGTTTTGCTTTTGTCAGCATCCGTTCTCATTGTGTCGAATCTGAGAGGACAAGATCAATCTTCAGCAGCAGAATGCGATCATCCGTCCTGTTTTATAGTGTTAAACATGGTTACATTCACACACAATTTGGTTACAAACCAGAGTGACATCTGCAATCTAGAACCAATCAAGATTCACGTCTGAATTTTGTAATACTAGCAATGAAATATGAATTCTATGACTAAATTAAAAGATTGAATCTTTCAAATATATTCTAAAATTAAAATTAAAATACACACACGTATGTACGTACATACATACATACACACACACACACACACACACACACATTTATATATATATATATATATATATATATATACATATTATAAAAACAAACTTTTATGTTAGATGCAATTAATCGTTTTGACAGCACTAATTATATAGGCCTATTTATATATATTATTTCATTTAAGTATGCAGTTGACTAAAATATTGACTTTATCATTACTATTATAGAAATAGAAGATATAAAATATATATTTCATTTAAAATGATTTATTTCACATAAACACATGCTTTAATTTTGAACTGTTTTTGACAGATAAAACAAATTAATATCATTTACAAATGCAATGATTAATTTATTTGAAATAATATATTTTCAAGTGCTACAACCACAACAACATACTGACTTCAATTCAAACTGTTGATCTAGTTTTTTAATCAATTTGAATAGCACTAAATGTTTCTTACACCAAAAGTTTGTGAAATGTCGATAAATGGGGTCTCCCTTCCCCATGATAAATGATGTAATTGCCTGTATGTTTTATCGTTTTCTCTCATGCTTTCGATGCGGACGCTGTCAGTTCTCTCAGGTGAGTTTGACACTGGCTCACGACACACGTCAGCATTAGCAGAGTTTTGCACGTGGGTTCAGGGATATTAGCAGAGGCTGTTGATGTAGTAAAGGGGGGGGGGGTGCTTTATCACATTATGGGCCCTATCTCTCACCCAGCGCAATTGACTTTGTACAGCGGCGCGTGTATCATTCCTATTTTGCACGCGACGCACAGGGACTTTCCCTCCACAGGGCGCATTTTAAGGGCGCATGCTTGGCCATAATGTAGCGTGTGCACAACGCGTGTACACTTTCCTTCTCTCATCCACAGACGCAGCAGTTCCCATTTTTGCAAACCATACATAATACAAGGAAAATATTACCACACGAGGGAAATCATTGTGGTGTCCATGAAGATGTGAAAAAATAGGCATACATCTAGCTTACACATTTACCCGAATTATTACACGTCTGTTTAACCGAAGCTAATGTGTGTGTGTTTCTCCATCCTCATACAATGTCAGTTCTCTGTGTTTTACGGGTCTGACGAGAACGCCGGTCTCCTCGCTGTGAACCGCTCCTCGCGCGCGCCTGATCCGCCGGTATAAGAGCAATCCGCCATGGAACAAGCGCTCCTGCTCTTAAAGGGAATGTGAGATGTCGCTCTGATTGGTTTATTGCACGTTACGCCCAAAGCACACCTATGAGTAATGAAGCGACTTCAGATCAACACATTAGATTTGCGTCGGGCGCAAGAGTCATTTATCCCGCCGGTGTAATAGCAACAGCGCCGAGATCCGCACACAAAGTTACTTGCGTTTGATACTTGCGTTTCAGATCGTTAAAATAGGGCCCTATAACACACACATCACGTGTCGCATGAGCTCCAGTGAGTCCCACGCTGATCCCTGTATCATCTGCACTGCTCATTTCTACATGTGACGAAGAGGGATGTTTTCCCTTTCACCATAAACTAGTTACACTTCAGAGCGCTTCTGCTCATTATAGTGAATTTGCTCACTCTTTTATAACAAGGCTGAGAATTACTTTTCCCTGGATTTTTTTAAAATTTCATTGGAAAAAGTTTGTGCTGCTGAACTGCTTGCCATCAGAGAAGAGAAGACGTTGCGGTTATTATGATTCACGATTACGAGACAGGAATTTAATAACAAATAATGTAAAAAATCGATTTTACTTTTTAAAGTGACGTAGGTATATTGTATTTACAACTACATGTAGGCTACTTACTATAGAGTTACTGTTAGGGTTAGTTATTTGTAATTATACATTTACTGTTATAGTATGTAATGTAGTGACATGTAACAAGTAATAAGTGTGTGTGTGTGTGTGTTTGTGTATACATAGAGCAACAATAAATAACTCTTATTACTTTTTACTTGTACATAATAAATAATTAATGTTATATATATATATATATATATATATATATATATATATATATATATATATATATATATATATATATATATATATATATATATTTACATACATACACACATACACGCAATAAGTGATTTATACATTTATAATTGAAAATTATAAATGTATAAATCACTTAATGCGTGTATATATGACATAACATTTTAATTATTTATTATGTACAAGTAAAAAGTAATTTACTAATTGTGTATATATATATATATATATATATATATATATATATATATATATATATATATATATATGTGTAAATAAGTAAATTATTAATTTTATTACATTATTAACTAAATTCTGGTAGCATCACTCTGTTATGTTGCCTTGTTCAGTTTTGTACAGACTTGTAGTTTCTTATTATCATATAATAGTGTATTATTACAATTATAATCTAGCAATATTGGTATTCTGTGACATATCTCGTTCATAATATGCCAACATGATAAAAAAAAATTAACATTGTCACATGCAAAAAACATTCACGTCTATAGAATAATGTAACTAAGTTCAGTATCAATAGTAATTCATAGGGACACGCAACGATATATGATTATAATCTGAGCTGCTTAGTCGAGTTTTAGTTTATACTATGTAATAAGTTATGTTTAACTCAGTTGTCTGAGTTTAAATGATTTACTTTGAAGCCTGTCAGTGTGAGTCAGACAGACACTGAGTGTCTGGATTCATGAGATAAGTTTTCTTCTGTGTGTGTGTGTGTGTGTGTGCGTGCGTGCGTGTGTGTGTGTGCCTGTGTGTGTGTGTATGGTAGGACCTGTCTGATGAGCTGCAGTCTCCTCCAGTGATGTGTGTGAACGGACCGGAGGACAAGCTCTTCAGGAGTCAGAGCGCTGATATTACTCTGTCCTCGGAGAAGGAGCGCATTAAAAAGATGCTCTCAGAGGGGTAAGGCTTCAGCAGCGCTAACCCTAACTCTGGCTATCCACGTTTGTGGAGAAATAATACAGAAGAATGTGTGTAACATCCATTTATCACACTATAATGAGCCTTTGAAAGAGCCCATAAAATAGGCCTACCTCTAAATCCAGTTTTCTTGGACGATTACAGGCCTCTTTACCATGTGAGTTAGTAGTAATAATCATTATGATCCCCATAGAAAGCACCAGCACATTATGGCGCTGGATTTTGCACAGGCAAGTTAGTGGTGCATCGACATTTCGCAACCAAAATATTATTTTTCAACATTTCTGAGGGCCGAAATCATTAACCCAAGCTATGACGTTTTGTTAGCGTTTCTCAGATGGTTTTGACTCTATGTCTGTCAGTAGCTGTGTTTCCACCCAAAGTTTTGAATTTAACTTATGCGCAAAATTGGATTATCGCATAAAATATTTCTGAATAAAAGTAGTGTTTCCATCCCATGTGTTCAAGACAACAAAATCATCACTTACTGAGAAATTGGTGCTAAATATCTGTAGTAAAAATGGATGTTTCTGCAATCGGGGAAGAAACTATGGCTCTTTTTTCCTACATTTATAAATGACGAAACGCTGTAACTCATGTCCTCCTGCATTCGGGGAGGGAATCAACTTTAACTCGGGCGATTCAGAACCAGCAAATGATAATGAGTCCAGGACTCTCGTTCCTCGGCCGGATCGTGTCGAGACTTTGAAGCTGCACTGAAACTCACATCTGGACCTTCGACAAGTTGGACCCCATTGAAGACACTATATAGAGAAAAATCCTGGAATGTTTTCCTCAAAAACCTTTATTTCTTTCCGACTGAAGAAAGAAAGACATGAACATCTTGGATGACGGGAAAGAGAGTAAATTATCAGGAAATTTTAATTCTGAAGTGAATTAATCCAGGGTTCAATTATTACGTTGTTTAAATT
>CM060617.1:2692894-2745394 GCA_030578275.1 Meda fulgida | reverse complement strand
TGGGAACTAGAGGGGGGTGGGGGGGGGTGGGAAGGCGGGGGGGGGGGGGGGGGGGGGGGGTGGGGGGGGGGGCGGGGCGGGGTGGGGGGGCGGGGGGGGGGGGGGGGGGGGGGGGGGGGGCGGGGGGGGGGGGGGGGGGGGGGGGGGGGGGGGGGGGGGGGGGGGGGGGGCGGGGGGGGGGGGGGGCTGGGGGGGGGGGGGGGGTGGGGAGTTGGGGGCGGGGGTGGGGGGTGGGACTAGAGAGAGAGAGTCAGAGAGAGGCGGGGGGGACTAGAGAGAGAGAGACACGAGAGGGGGACTATAGACAGAGAGAGAGATGGAGAGAGAGGACAGAGAGAGGGGGCGGGGGACTAGAGAGTGAGTAGACAGAGAGGACTATAGACAAGAGAGAGAGAAGGGGGAGAGAGAGAGAGGGGGGGTGGGACTAGTGAGAGTGACAGGGAGAGGGGACTTATAGACAGAGAGAGAGAGATGGGGAGAGTGAGAGAGAGAGAGGGGGGGATAGAGGAGAGAGAGACAGAGTGGGACTATAGAAGAGAGAGAGGATGGGGGGAGAGAGAGAGTGGGGGGGGTGGGACTACGAGAGGAAGAGGACAGAGATGGTCTTTAGACCAGAGCGAGAGAGAGATGGGGTATGGAGAGAGAGAGAGGGGGTGGGGTGGGACTAGAGAGAGAGACAGGAGGGTCTATAGACAGAGGAGAGAGAGATGGGCGAGAGGGAGAGAGAGGGGTGGGGGGGACTAGAGAGAGAGAGACAGAGTGGGAACTATAGAACAGAGAGAGAGAGATGGGGGCGAGAGAAGAGAGAGGGGGGGGTGGGGACTAGAGAGACGAGACAGAGAGGGACTATAGACAGAGAGAGAGAGTTGGGGTAGGGAGAGAGAGAGAGGGGGGGGACTAGAGAGTGAGAGACAGAGAGGGGACTATTGACAGAGAGAGAGAGTTGGGGAGAGAGAGAGGGGGGGGGACTAGAGAGAGAGTGACAGAGAGGACTATAGACAGAGAGAGAGAGATGGGGAGAGAGAGAGATGGGGGGGGACTAGAGAGAGAGAGTGACAGAGAGGGACTTTAGACAGAGAAGAGAGATGGGGAGAGAGGAACATGAGAGAGGAGGGGGGGACTAGAGAGAGAGAGACCAGAGAGGGACTATAGAAGAGAGAGAGTGGATGGGGAGGAGAGAGAGGGGGGGACTAGAGAGAGAGAGAACAGAGAGGGCTATAGACTAGTGAGAGAGTGATGGGGGAGATGCAGAGAGAGGGGGGGGGAATAGAGAGAGAGAGGAGACAGAGAGGGGGGGGGGTGGGACTATAGACAGAGAGTGAGAGATGGGGAGAGGAGAGAGGAGACTAGTCGTCTGACGGGGGGGGGGGAACTAGAGTGAGAGAGACAGAGAGGGACTATAGACAGAGAGAGAGAGATGGGGACGAGAGAGAGGAGGGGGGGGAATAGAGAGTGAGAGACAGAGAGGAGACTATGACAGAGAGAGAGAGCTGGGGAGAGGTGTGTGAGGGGGGGGCGAACTAGAGAGCAGAGGAGAACAGAGAGGGACTATAGACAGAGAAGAGAGAGATGGGGAGAGTGAGAGAGGGGGGGACTAGGGGACTAGGAAGAGAGAGAGACAGAGAGGGACTATAGACAGAGAGGAGAAGATGGATATGGAGAGAGAGGGGGGGTGGGGACTAGAGAGAGAAGAGACAGAGAGGGGACTATAGACAGAGATGAGAGAGATGGGACGAGAGAGAGAGAGGGGGAGGGCTAGAGAAAGAGACAGAGAGGGACTATAGACAGAGAGAGAGAGATGGGGAGAGAGAGGGGGGGGGACTAGAGAGAGAGGAGACAGAGAGGGATATAGACGGAGAGAAAGAGATGGGGGGAGAGACGAGGAGGGGGGGACTAGAGAAGAGAGAGACAGAGAGGGATCTATAGACAGAGGAGAGAGGAGGGGAGAGGGAGAGAGGGGGGGGACTTGAGAGAGAGAGGACAGAGCGGGACTATAGAACAGAGAGAGAAGATGGAGAGAGAGGAGAGAGAGGGGGTGGTGGGCTAGTGAGAGAGAATGAGGACAGAGAGGGACTATAGACAGAGAGAGAGTTGAGAGAGAGAGAGAGAGGGGGGGGGATTTAGAGAGAGAGAGGACAGAGAGGGTACTTAGACAGAGAGTGAGAGAGAGAGAGGGGGGTGGAGATAGAGATGAGAGAGAGACAGAGAGGGACTTAGACGATGAGAGAGAGATGGATGAGAGAGAGAGAGAGGGGGGGGGACTAGAGAAGAGAGAGAAGAGAGGGTCTAAAGACAGAGAGAGAGAGATGGGAGAGAGAGGGGGGGGGGGGACTAGAGGAGAGAGACAGAGAGGGACTATAGACAGTGACGAGAGAGTATGGGGAGTAGAGAGGAGAGGGGGGGGGACTAGAGAGGAGAGTGACAGAGAGGGACTATAGACAGAGAGAGAGATGGAGAGAGAGAGAGAGAGAGGGGGGCGGGGTGGGGACAGAGAGAGAGAGAGACAGAGAGGGCAATAGTACAGAGAGAGAGATAGAGAGAGAGAAGAGAGAGGGGGGGGACTAGAGAGAGAGAAGACAGAGTGGACTAATAGACAGAGCAGAGAGAGAGATGGAGTGAGAGAGAGAAGAGGGGGGGTCGGGGTGTGGAACTAGAGAGAGAGAGAGACAAGAGAGGGACTATAGACAGACGAGGAGTGATGGGATGAGAGAGAGAGAGAGGGGGGGGGGGGATAGAGAGAGAGTGACAGAGAGGGACTATAGACAGGAGAGAGGATGGGAGGAGAGAGAGAGGGGGGGTGGCCTAGAGGAGGAGAGAGAGAAGAGAGGGACTTTAGACAGGAGAGAGAGATGGAGAGAGATGAGGGAGAGAGATGAGAGTGAGGTTATGCAGTAACGCACTAGGGGGGAAGGGGTGGTGGGTTTGTGGTGGGTGGTGGGAAGTGTGGGGGGGGTGGTTGGTGGTTGGGGTGGGCGTTGCTGGAGGTGTGTGTGGGTGGTGGTGTTGGTGGGGGGGTGGTTTGGTTGTGGGATGGAGATGTGGGGTGGTTGGGGTGGTTCGGGTTGGAGTTGGTGGGTGGTGGTTGGGGTGGGTGGTGGGCGGTGTGGGTGTGGTTTTGGTGGTTTGGGAATAGAGAGAGAGAGTGACAGAGAGGGACTATAGAACAGAGAGAGAGATGGAGAGAGAGAGAGAGGACGGCGGGGGGGGGGGGGGGGGGGCGGGGGGGGACTAGAGAGAGAGAGGACAGAGAGGGATATAGGACAGATGAGAGAGAGATGGGGAGAGAGAGAGGGGGGGGGGGTGGGATAGAGAGAGAAGGACCAGAGAGGGACTATAGGACAGAGCTGAGAGAGAATTGGGAGAGAGAGAGAGGGGGCAGGGGGGGGGACTAGAGAGGAGAGACAGTGAGGTCTATACGACAGAGAGTGATAGATGCGGGAAGAGAGAGAGGGGGGGGGGCAGGGGGGGTGGGGACTCTGAGAGAGGAGAGGGGGTGGTGGGACTAGAGAGAGAGAGACAGAGAGGGTTATAGACAGAGAGGAGAGTGGGGACAGAGAGAGGGGTGGCGGGGGACTAGAGTGAGAGAGACAGAGAGGGACTATAGACAGAGTGAGCAGGAGTTGGGGAGAGAGAAGAGGAGGGGGGGGGACTAGACGAGAGAGAGACAGAGAGGACTTTAGACAGAGAGAGAGTGATGGGGGAGTGGAGAGAGAGAGGGGGGGGGGGACTAGAGAGAGGGGGGGGGGGACTAGAGAGAGAGAGACAGGAGGGACTATAGACAGAGAGAAGACAGATGAGATGAGACGAGAGAGAGTGAGAGGGGGGGGGTGGGACTAGAGAGAGAGAGGACAGAGAGGAGACTTTATAGACAGAGAGAGAGAGGGATGGGGGGAGAGAGAGAGAGGGGGGGTGGGACTAGATGAGAGAGAGGGTCAGGAGAGGGACTATAGACATAGAGAGAGAGATGGGGATGTGATGAGAGAGGGGAGTGGGGGATAGAGAGAGAGAGACAGAGAGGCGACTATAGAAGAGAGAGAGAGATGGGGGGGAGAGAGTAGAGGGGGGGGGAGTGGGACTAGTAGAGAGAGAGACACGAGAGGGACTATAGACAGAGAGAGAGAGATGGGGGTGAGAGAGAGAGGGGGGGGAGAACTAGAGAGAGAGAGACAGAGAGGGGCTATAGACAGAGAGAGAGAGATGGGGGAGAGAGAGAGGGGGGGGGGACTAGAGAGAGAGCGAGAGACAGGAGGCGACTATAGACAGAGTCGAGAGAGATGGGGAGAGGGAGAGAGAGAGTGAGGGGGGGGACATAGGAGAGAGAGACAGAGAGGGACTATAGACAGAGTGGAGAGAGATGGGGGAGGAGAGAGAGAGGGGGGGGGTGAGGGACTAGAGAGGAGAGAGACAGAAGAGGGACTATAGACAGAGAGAGAGAGATGGGTTGGGGAGAGAGAGAGGGGGGGGGATAGAGAGAGAGAGAGAGAGAGACAGAGAGGGACTATAGGAACAAGAGAGAGAGAGATGGGGAGTGAGAGTGAGAGGGGGGGGGGGACTAGAGAGAGAGAGACATGAGATAGAGAGAGTGGAGAGAGAGAGAAGAAAAAGAGAGAGGGAGGGACTTAGAGACAGAGATAAGAGAGAGGGATAGAGAGAGTTGGAGATTGAGAGAGAGAAGTAGAGAGAGAGAGAGGAGAGCGAGAGAGATGACTGGGAGAGAGGATGAAGAGAGAGGGAGTATAGATGGGAGAGGAGCTAGAGAGAGAGGAGAGAGAGTGAGAGAGATGGATAGAGAGAGAGGTGAGAGCTGACGAGAGAGAGATGGAGAGAGAGAGTACTAGAGCGAGGGAGAGAGGGAGAGGAGAGGAGTGAGATGGAGATAGAGAGAGAAGATGGAGATAGAGGAGAGAGATGGGATAGAGATAGAAGGACTAGAGAAAGATGGAGATGAGGTGAGAGTAGAGATGGGAGGAGACTAGAGAGGAGAGAGAGAGTGAAGGAGAGGGATGGAGAGAGAGAGTAGAGGATGGAGAGAGGAGTGAGAGAGGAGAGAGGGACTAGAGAGAGAGAGTGAGAGAAATAGAGCGAGAGATGGAGATAGAGAGAGAAGGGACTAGAGAGCAAATGGAGAGAGACTAGAGTGAATGGAGGAGTGAGAGACCCAAGCGATGGAGAGAGAGAAAGAGAGAGAGATTAGAGATGGAGAGGAGAGAGGGAGGGAGAGAGAGTGCAGAGAGAGAGTGAGAGAGAGAGAGAGACTAGAATAGAGAGTGTAGAGATGTGAGAGAGAGAGAGGGAGAGAGTGAGAGTGTCAGAGATGGGAGAGAGATCAGAGATGGAGAGAGAGAAGAGAGAGAGAGTGAGTGGAGAGAGAGAGGGAGAGAGTGAGAGAGTAGAGATGGAGAGATGAGGACCAGAGTTGGAGAGAGAGAAAAGAGAGAGAGAGTAGTGATGGAGAGAGAGACCAGAGATGGAGAGGAGAGAGAAGAGAGTGAGGAGTTAGAGACTGGTGAAGTGAGTGAGAGTGATAGATGAGAGAGAGTCTAGAGATAGAAGAGAGTAGTGATGGTGAGATAGAGAGTGAGAGACGAATGACGTGAGACGTGAAGGAGAGAGAGAGAGATGGAGGAGGAGGAGAGGTGGGGAAGGAGAGTGAGTGAACGAGTGAGACGAGAGAGAGAGTGGAGAGAAGAGATTGCTGTGAGAGAGACCGAGTGAGAGGGTGGTTGTGAGGGAAATAGAGTGAGAGAGGAGTGAGACGTAGAGAGAGAGATGAGAGATGCTGGCGTGGTTTGTTGGACAGTGATATCCTACTTTCATGGCGCCTAGTTCTGTGGAATGAAAATATCACCTGGGGTAGCTGCCAGAACATCGTGTGGAAACTTTTTTTTTGACTTTACATGGTTATAAATTAGCACAGTCCCTCTTAAGGCCACTCCATGGCCAGTGACCTTTAGGTGGTGACTCCTTTTGCTAATGTGTGTCGGTGCCTCTCGAGCGTGTGCGACAGTGAGGGTGTGTGTTGATGTTTTACTATTAAGGGGGGGTCTGTAACCTGAATGAACCTACAGTACTCATGGGGTCTCGTGTCACTGTGGGACTAAATTGAGGGGAAACAGACTTAATATAATCATGCAGAATGTGGTTTTTTGAAAATGTAAAAATTGCAGAAAGTTTGTGTAATGGGAGGTTTAGGGGTCGGCTGCGTCGAATTCACGCGTAGCTACGCGTAGGCTGTGTGGATTGCGCCGTTCCTTAGGCGTACCCTGGGGGGGGGAAAACGTGCACTTCTGCAAAAATGTACAAGCGTCCATGTTCTACGCGGTACGCAAGGCTGTGATTGGTCTGCTAGAGGCCCCTCACTAGGGTTTCCACACTCCCTTGCATGTTGTAATCTGAGTAGTATAAATGAAGGACCCACGCGTAGCTTACAGTGTAGAGGTACGGCGCGTAGTCCAACGCAGAAGTATAAATCAGACTTCTGGTGGTGTTGTGGCTGTGTGTGTGTGTGTGGTGTGACAGGTGAGGTTTTTGGGTCAGGTTAGTGTAGTGTGTGTGTGTGTGTGTGTGTGAGTGTGTGTTGGTGTGTGTGATGGGTGGGTTTTAGGGTCGTGTGTGAACTGCTGTGTGTGATGGTAGGTTTAGGGGTCAGGTTGTGTGTGTTCTTGTGTGTGTGTCGTCGTGTGTGTGTGTGTGTGTGTGATGGGGTTGGTTAGGGGCGTGTGTGTGTGTGTGAGTTGGTGGGTTTAGGGTCGTGCTGTGAGTGTGTGTGTGTGTGTGTGTGAGATGGCTGGGGCTAGTAGTAGTGTGTGTGAGATGGGTAGTTTTTGGGGTCGTGTGTGTGTGTGATGGCTAGGTTTTAGGGGTCGTGTGTGTGTGTGATGGGTAGGTTTAGGGGGTAGTGTGTGTGTGTGTTGTGTGTGATGGGTAGGTTTTGGTGGGGTAGGTGTGTGTGTGATGGGTAGGTTTAAGGGTTGTGTGTGTGTATGTTGTTTGTGTGGTGTGTGTGTTGTGTGTGTGTGTGTGAGATGGGGGAGGGTTAAGGGTCTTGTGTGTGTGTATGTGTTTGTGTGTGTGTGTGTGTGTGGTGTGTGTGTGTGAGATGGGTTGGTTTAGGAGGGTTTTGTTGTGTGTGTGTGTGTGTGTGTGTGTGTGTGGTGTGTGTTGTGTGTGAATGGGTAGGTTTTAGGGGGTCAGGCAAAGGACACATGATATTTATCAGAAGTCGACAGTAAAGACATTTATAATGTTGTCATAATTATTCCATTTATACAACTAAATAATTGCTGTTCTTTGAACTTTTATTCATCAAAATAATCCTGAAAAAAATAATCATTGATAAATAGTATCATATTAGGTGATTCTGATGTTCATGTGGGACAATGAAGGACTGGGAGTAAATGATGGCTGAATAGACGCTTTGATACTGGATATTATTACATTTTAATAGATATTCACACAGAAATCAGTTCTTTTAATTCTGTTTTAAATATTTCACTATTTTTTCAGTATTCTTAAATAATTAAATGCAGCATTGTCAACATAACGAGAGTTCTTCAAAAACATATATATTAATCATACCGTCCTCAAACATTTGTGTGATTAGTGAACTATAGGCTGTATATTAAACATCATTTATGACCTGTTCGGCTTTTTGTGTTTGTCATTTTGCCACAGCATTTAGACTTTATTCTGAATTTATAGTCCATATTCAATTACTTGTTGCATCATCAACTGGTTTATTAGCGCAGTGTCCTTTACTGTCCTGTAATACATTATACAAAATTAATGTGTGAATGTGTTTGTAGGTCGCTTTATGTTGGCCTTTATGCTGGTGATTCTGTGTAACGGTCTGAGTGAAGTTTTAAAATGATTTTACGCATCAATGTGTTTATAAAGAATAGACAGGCAGGAAGGAGAGAACGTGTGATTCATTAACCGCTTTCATCCGAGCCTCAAAAAATTCTGCCATCGCTCGAGAAATATCAATAACAGCCTGTTTTCGGGAGGAACTGACACTTCTGTGGATTAAAGCTGAAGGAATTGATTGGAATGAGTGTTTTCTGACTGGTTTCTTTGACACCACGAAGTCTCTTATTCAAAGTCTGATCCTTTGTGTGAATAACAGATGATATTCATGTATTTCTACATGGATTCTGTTGTATGGACCCGATTGGAAATCTAGAGAATTTTTTGACAAAAACACATCAAAAATTAATAAATCTTTACAAAATTAAAACAGAAATAGAAAGACAAATCTGATTCTGTTTATTAGTAAAAAAATTATATTAGTATCTTCATTCGTGTTATTTTAGTATATTGCGTTTGTGTTATTGTTTATTATTATATTTCTGTTTTTTATGTTTTCCGTTATAATTTTAGTTAAGTTTTAGTACTTTTTATTTTTGTAGGTCTATTTTTTTTATTAATTTTTTTTTCAATTTTAGTTATAGGTATTTTAGTACATTCAAGTTCAACTAATTGAAAAATGAGAAATAAATTAAGTTGGATTATTTTTATTTCAAGCAAACAGTTTTTTTTATGAGTTTTTGTTTTGTTTGTAAAACTATTTATAACATGTCTCAATGAAGGTAAAATAACATTAATAATTATATTTAAATAATTATATAAAATTGTGCATTGTCTGATAGCAAGTTAAATATTTACTCAGTGTTTCACAATCATATAGGAGATTGCTTTAGTTTAGCAGTATAGTTGTTTTATTTATATGCATTTTTTAACACTTTTATTTGTGTTTTGTTTATGTGTGTAAACGCTCTGAAATTATTAGGTAAAAATAATAACAATAAACATTAAGTATTGTGTGCAATCATTGTGATTTTTCTCCTTACATAGAAAATTTGGCATAAGGGTTCTTTATAGTTGAGTCAAGAAACCCTAGAGTTTGTTGTTTAGAACTTATCTGTTTTCTTGGTTTCTTATTGTGTTTGTGTGTGTGTTGTTGTGTGTGTGTGTAGGTGTCGGAGTGAGGGCTCATGAAGTGGTCAGGGGGACTCATTGATTACTCAAAGATGATAACTCACTACAATCTCGAGGTGCTGAGAGAACTTTTGAAGGCGAAGGATGAGGTTGAGGCACACTCACACACACACACTTAACATAACACTATACACGAGAGAGACACACCACACACATCTGAGAGAGTGAGAGGAGAGGGTGACACTCTCATAGACATTCACTCACGCGCACTCCACACACACTCTCTCTCACACACACTCACACAATCACACTCTACACACCTGTTGGTGGGGACGTGTCAAGTGACCTACGATGTTCTGTCCGGAAAGTCACTGTAATCTTCAAACTCAAAAATTTCTACTCGTATAAAACACTCTGTTCACGCGGTCAGCGCAGTTCAGCTTGGTGCTGTGGGCCTGTTGCGGGAGGTGGAGGATCTGGTAGGGACTGCGACTTCTGATGGGATGGGTTTGGAAGGTGGTCGACATGTGGGTTTGATGTGAGTCTTAGGTTAAATGTGTTGTGCGGGTGAGTGTGTGTGTGTTGAGGTACTCTCCTTTCTATTAAATACATGGTAGTAGTGGGGAGGGTTATTGAATACTGGTATTGATACACTAGGAATATTGGATAATTGGATATGGATATTGCCTATGGAATTTTTTGATGTGGATATTGAACAAATTTTACGAGGAAATAACGAAAACAAGAAAAAGAAAAAAGCAAAGCAAAAGACAAGAAAAAAATAAAATAACAGCAAAATAACAAATTTTTGATATCGGCCGGGAAGGACGAGGAGGAATATTGGATTTTGTTAAATGGCCTATTGGATATTGGATAATTGATAATGGATATTGGGGGGGGGAGGGAGCGGCAGAAGAGGCGCCCCGAAGCCTTTCCGGGAGTGCTGCGGAGGAGGAGGTGGCCGGGGGGGGGCGACCGCGTGGGTGGGGCCTGGTGGTGCGGGACGAAGGGCGCGCGGCGGCGGGGCGCGGATGCGGGGGGACTGACCGGCGCGGGGGGGGGGGGGGGGGAGGGGGCGGGAGTCGCCCTGGGGTGAAGGACAGCTTGGTGGTCTGGCAGGGCGGAGGGGGAGGGCAGATATTGGATAAAAAATTGACAACAAAATAAAAAAAAAAAAAAGCACTAAAAACTTTTTTTGATATATATGGTTAGACCATTATGTGGCACCCATTGTTTTAAAAAAAATCCACATTTCACAATCAATAATCCACTTCACAATCAAATTTTCACAATCTCACAATCACAATCACATTCACAATCAAAATCACAAAATTCACATTCACAATCTCACATTCACAATCTCATTCAAATCACATTCACAATCAAAATCACAATCACATTTCACAATCACATTCACAATCTCACAATCACATTCACATTCACATTCACAATCAAAATCACTTCACAATCGCTACAACACATTCACAATCAAAATCCATCACAATCTCAACTATCACATTCACTTCACATTCACAATCAAAATAACATTCCCACAATCTCACCCCAATCACAATCACATTCAAAATTCACATTCAACAATCACATTCACCAATCAACAATCACATTCACATCCAATCACAATCAAAATCACATTCAAAATCTCACCCAATCACCATTCACAATCCATTCACAATCTCACATTCACAATCACAATCACATCACATTCAAAATCACATTCACAATCACATTCACAATCTCACAATCACATTCACAATCACATTCACAATCAAAATCACATTCCACAATCTACAATCACATTCACAAGAACATTCACCAATCCTCATTCACAATCACATTCACAATCAAAAATCACATTCACAATCACAATTCAAATACAATCACATTCACAATCACATTCACAAAATCACATTCAATCGCATTCACATTCACATTCACAATCACATTCACATCTCACATTCAACAATCACATTCACAATTCACATTCACAATCACAATCACATTCAAATTCACATTCTCAAATCAAAATCACATTCACATTCTCATCACAATCTCACTTTCACAATCACATTCCCAAAATCACATTCACAATCTCACAATCACTATTCACAAATCTCACATTCTCGTCACATTCCGGAATCACATTCACAATCTCATTCACAATTACATTCACAAATCACATTCACCAATCTCATTCACAATCTCACAATCACACATTCACAATCACTTCACGATCACTTCACAATCTCATTCACGTTCACATTCCACAATCACATTGCATTCACAATCACAATCACTATCACAATCACAATCACAATTCACAATACTTCACATCCATATTCACAATTTCAATCACATTCCACAAATTACAATCACATTCTCGATTCTCTTTCACATTCACATTACTTTTTATTTGCAGGAACGGGAATTAAGTTTTTTTATTTCTATATTTTTTTCTATGTTTATATTAAATATTTTTATATAGATATATTTTTAAAATTTATTTTTTTCCTGATATATGTAACTATTTATTCTTATAATTGTATTTTTTATATATTCTTCGCTCCAGTAGGAATCAGGTTTGTCTTCTATACATATAACACTATATATATTGTTTGTATCACTTTTATAATTTCTTCATGCTGCATGGCCCCAGCTGGTTACGTTGTACACAACGAAGTGCACGTGCGATATGAAGGACTTTAGAGGGTTAGTGGCCTTGTGGACAGTTGTGTTAAATCTGACGATGTGTTTTCAGGAGTTGGAGATGCGTCGTAACATGGTGCTGGAGCGGCGTGTTGCAGGAACGCAGAGCAGAAACCTGTCCTCAGCGCTGGAAGACGCGATGCGCGCCTGAAGAATCGAGGGCAGGAGAGTCGTTCTGATCCTCGAGTCAAGATTCTTAATGACATCAACGACCTTCGCAGAGTCTGGTCAAATCATCAGTAAATAGGTGATGTGGAGATCGTCGAGGCTTCTGTAGTTCTGCTTCACTAGTTTCGCACTGACACTATCAGTATCTTCTCCACGCTTTATTTCTTTCGCACTGAAAAAGCCCTTTCTGTTCAAACTCTAGCAATAACTACATGATCAGCGAGGTCACAGTACAGGAGGAGACGGCTTTATTTTTGACTACACTAGTGATGGTCAGTCTTTACAGTATCACTATGTATTCATTTTATTTATTAGAGGTCCACATCGGGAAAATAGGGAAAAACTGATTAACAAATGCATTGCAAATATTCTCTGATTATGGATTCTGAATCCATTCTTTTAGCAAAATACAATTTAAAAGTATTAATAAATTCAGTCTTTAGGCAGCACAGAAGCTTAATAATTATATTTACACTCAGATTTGTTTTTGCTTATTTACATTCACTTACTATTTTATATGATTATAATTCAAATTCATATTTTTTAAGAATATTAATTTAAGGTAACACTTTATTTGACAGTGCTTCCTTGTTTACATGTACTTACCTAGTAATACAGTTAATTTATGCCCATATTTACATGACAACTAACCTCAACCAAACCTAACCATCACTATAGCAAGTACATTGTGGTTAATGAATATACTCAGTACTTAAATATATAATTATACCTGTAACATGACACCTTTTAATAAAGTGTAGCCAACTTTATTAATAATAATGGCAATGTAAATGTTTTGTACAACCCAGTTTTGTTTGTGTGTTGATTATTAACACATTTTATAATTAATTGATTAATTAATCTGTTTTCAGCCAAATGTTTCTGATTTTTTTGTTCTGAGGGCCACAGAATTAATATTAAAATTGATTATTATGATTATAAATTTAGCTTATGCATTTCTGGAAACCTTTCAAAGTCTATACTTTTTTTATGAACACCTAAAGATTAAGCATGTTTTTGAGCTGAATGGTATTTTTGTGAATCGTATGTATGCTATGGAATATTTATGTCACTCTAACTTGTAGCAAAGATCTTTGTGGCTCAAACGCCAAACTTTTGGGAGATGAGCAAAAATATTGAAAAATTTTTATCAATTCGTTTTTTTTTTTTTCCTGAATGCCTGTCCTGTGTGTTTCTTGTATATGGATGTCCTCACAGCTGGAGTGTGTAAACCAAAGACCAGCTCGGAATCTTCATACTGTGGAATGTTAGGATTAGAGGACTGCATTGATAGAAGCAAGTATAATTCTAGATGCAATGCCAGAAATTATACATGTAAGGTAGAAATAAACAATTGTTCTGTGATTATAGAATATTAAGATCTTCAAGGGAGTTTATATCATAAGATAGCGGTAGTTGTTCATTGAGGATTAATGGATGTTGAATGTGGCTTGAATGCATCGTGGCGTTGCTGCTAAGGCTTCAAAACATTGCTGTATTGGATGTTTGCGTTTACAGTTTATATTTGTGATTGATAGCACAGGACAGCTCTCATGTGGCTTCACAAACTGCATGTATTAAAGTGCCAACCGCCTGTTTTTACCTTTAATCCACAGGGTTAGTGTTTTGCTTTCGGGCAGTTGATTTTAGGGTCAAACTTTTTATTTCTTCTTGCAAGTACTTCAGTTTGTGTACTGCTTTCTATCTTTTGGTACAATGAAAGCATGTTGTTGATATGATTTCGTTGTTTTAAAAAAGTGGCAAAGGAACTCTTTTCAGGACAGAATCTTATTCCTGCTTGTAAGCGATCAGAAGTCTGACTCTTTATGTATGCGGAGATGTTTTTCCAACGTGCATCTTTAATGTGCAGGAGTTCATATTATTCTGCAGCGAATAACTATGTCAGGAGATTTTATTCTTACTTTATTAAGAGTCTTTACTGTGCCGACAGCTGGAAATACATACTGAGCCATGTGTGTTACGGGTGTTTGAGGTTCCTCTGACTTTAACGAAAACTTGCTAAATAAATTTGTTTTAACCGAATATTGTTTTATTTCCAGTGTTTGAGTTATCAGTCATCATCAGTGGAACATGTGTATAAGCTACCAATATGTATTTAATGGTTTACATCACTTATGAGGGTTTTTGCAAGAAGAACCTTTCAGTGATATAGAACAATTAGTTGCAAAGTTTTTTTATAAATCTTTCATGAAACCGAAGATTCCAATAAAGAAACTTTAGTTTTTTTTTAAGTGTTTGTAAATTTGCTTAAACTTTGTTAAATATTACATTTGCTCAATGATGCTATGTAGTTGCTTTAACATTGACTTAATGCATTGTTCAAAACTTATAAATTATGTTTTGAAAGGACATTCCTTCATATGTTATGCCATAAAAGAAAATTCCGTTTTAGGAAATTCATTTACTTGAATACCAAAATTTTTGTGTTCACTTTAGGAAAAACTGTTTAATGGACCTCGATCTGATTTGGAGGGGCAATGGGGTAAATTATCTCGTTATATAAATGCAAAAATGCCCAATTATGAGTTGTTGCATTTATGTATTCTAGGTCTGTCATCAAAGTTCTAGACCTATTATGACTAAATATTATACCAAAACCCAATATTGAAATATACCATATTATATGGGTTTACAACCTCAGCAATAACTTTAAATCATTTGCTGTCCCCGAGATGTTTCACTGTACCAATTGTGGTAAGACTTTCCTTTAAAACAAAATACATTTTAGTATATTTAAAATACCTGAACCTCGACTGAAATCACTGAACCCATTTTCCAAAAAATCTTGGCATACGATAATATTGGCAAACTTTAGTTTTTTTTTTTTCTTTTAGTTAACATGAACTGCACTTCTACAGGCATGTATTAATCTTTGTTAGTTAATTCCAACTTTGGACTAATGCATATTAAATCAAAAGTTGTATTTGATAACATCAGCTATGCACTGTGTACTAACATGGAACAGCTGTTTTTTTACTAAGATTAATAAAGACAGTAACAATGTATTCATGTTTTGTGAGGGTACATTAATGAACATAGTAAAGTGTTACCAAAAAATTAATGTCATCTCTAGTGCCTGTAATATTTGATCACAATATAAGTGGACAAACTCGAGGCGACGGTTTTCATCACTTATATGACAGAATTCTCCTGAAACGTTAGCCCCTATGGGCGCTAGTTTCTTCAGCTTCTTCTTGGGCCGCAGGTTGTTGTGTGGCCACACTTGCTTCTACGGGCACAGTTCACGGCACGCGGGTGCAGTACGGGCGTAACACCTGAGAGCAGAGCATCATGGGATACATCATGAGATGAATAAGCTCAACGGGTCCATCATTAGACAGTTAAGCCGGTGCACACAGCGATTTTATTATAGCCCTTTTCGGATTGTTAGACTGTACGAACATGTTCTTCGCGTGTAAGTGATGTCACTCTGGTACGTCAGTCAAGACGCGTTAAAAACGGGACGCGCGCAAGAAAAATAGTCCGAGTTTTGAATCTGGGGGTTTTAATGTTACTCAATAGTAACTATTTTAGGGCTGGCTTATTTGATTCTTTAACAATTTTTTATTATATACACCATTAATTTCAAAATATACATATTAAAAAACTTTTGATATCATTTTATATTTGTATGTAACTTCTCTTTTATGAATGCTTTTCTTTTATATTTTTGGTGAAAGCAATTTTAATAAAGGATTTTATTCATAATTCAGTGACGGTTAGCTGCATTACACAACGATGGCTACACAGAAATCTACTAACGTTAACTTATTTCACTGCTTGTCTTGAAAAACAAAAATATTTGACGGTGGTCGTTGGAGAGTCCAAATCTTCTGACAGTGCCAGAATTTCATCAGAGGTCAAATTTGGATTGCCATAGCTGTCGGTGAACATGTCAAAACAAAGTGGGTCGCACACCGGACGCGACACTTTTCTCAGTTTATGGCCAGCAATATTATGTTAAGTACATTATTGTGAAATAAAGATAGTCGTTACTTTGTTATGTTGTACTGTGCAAATCGTTGCTGAGTCTGCAGTCTGAAAATTTACCTCAGAGCGTCCGATAAACTGAGAATATCACTGAAAATCTGATAACATCAGCAAAATGTTCATTCGAGAAGCTGAGTTCTGTACATTAATTGTAAAACTAATGTTTATTGCAGCACAGGGTGAGTATTAACAACATACATTTGAGCAATGGAATGTAAATTTAAATAACTGTAAATGCGCGGCCCTATTCGGACGGGCCTAGCGTACATGGAGAGGAGGGGGTGTGAAGTAATGATTACAGGAGCCTTCTGTTGTTTTTAGTGCCGTATGACTGATATGTGGCATCTCACTCATCATCAAGGAACAATCTCAGTGAGATTACAGCGACTTTTGCATGCAGTAAAAAGGTCTGGAAAAATAACCTCAGGTAATACTAATCCTGTTGCGAATCGACACGCTGGAAATAATTAGGTAATATTGCATTCATTTCCTGTTAAACGTAGCTTTCCGTGGTTTTTTTCCAAGTATTGAGACGCTTAAAAAAGGGACGTGGTGTGTGCAGAACTCAAGTGTTTTACACACCATTAGTTCAGATGATGCAAAGAGGACACGAAACATCTTTTTAGCGTTAGCCTGCCTATTACTAAACACAATCCAATCTGAAGTTTTTTTATACGATCAACTGGACATTAGGGTTTTTTGTATTGTAATATAGGTTTAAATGTGTTTGCGCACGTGATATCAGGAGTGTGGAATACCACTCATGTCGGACGAAGCACAATTCGAGTTACTCTCCCACTTCTGTGGTTTTACTGATTTAGTATCCCAAGCGAAATTGGCCATTAATATTACAGAAGTCCTGTGGCAAAACTCATTATCTCAATCTACACTGTATAGTTATAGGGACTGAAACGATATTAGTCGACATTGGCTAAAATTCTTTGTTGTCGAGTAGTCGTTTGACCTCAGTGTCTAATCGTTAAAGGCCTGCAATTCCTGATTTGACTGCTACGGCGCGGTAGCGCTAGGGTTGTAAGCAGCCCTTCAGAAGCTGTGCGGTCAGAAGAATAAACAGCGCGAAATATGACGGAGTCAACGAATTCCGAACTAAGCTGGTGTGTGAAAGGTTTCTCAAAAAACTTCAAACCAAGAATGCTGTCGTGTGCACTACATGCAGGCGGTAACTTGCTTTTCACGGGAGCACAACATGCTTGTTAAAGCACTTTAAAGAAGGAAACACTCCGGCACAAGAGGAGCTGGTGAGAGGCGAATGTTCTACAAGCTGGAGTAGAGATAAATAACTTGCTGTAAATCTCTTTATTAGAGAATGCAATACAACTAATAATAGTGAAACATTACTAATATATTTACAGTAATGTGGTGATTTAATTTTTGCCATAGAATAAAAGCTTGATCGAGCTTAGGCTGTTTTTAATTATTGTAACAGTATTATGGTCTTATCTCCTCTCTGTATTTTGTTCCATATCATGAAGACTTACAAAAAAGTGATGTTATGAAGAATATAATGTCTATTAACTTTCTCTTTCTGTAAATTAAATACGTAAAAATCAAAAGAATGTCTGGTCAGCTCAATAATTGTTATTTTATATTCTTTTTTTTTTTAATTTATACTTATAATAATTGTTTGCAGATAAAGTTTGTTCTGTAATGCAGAACTGATTATTTTTGTTATGAAAGAACAGATTAAATATTTTAAATGCTTAGAGAGCATTTGTGTGTGATTTGTGTTGGACCGATAAACATGAAAACCTCCCCTAAGAGAGAATGAACCTGTTTTGGTGACTCCAATGTTAATTAAAAAAACACATTCAAAAAGCTAAAGTGATTTTCTTTTTATATTAGTTACAATATGGTATAACTCAGTGTTTAAGTAATTGAAAATAAAATAAAAAAGATGATATAATCGTTCAAAACTTACTGATTTAGCCGAAGAATTAATCTGTGAATTAGTCGATTATTCGTTTCCAATTAATCGTTAAATGATGATTATCATATTAATGTTGTTGCAGCCCTAATTGTTATCGTCCAAATCGGCTATTAGGATAATGTGCGAATTTTAAAAGGCGACGGGATTCTCGGTTCCGGTGTGCGACCCTCATTGATCAAAGATTTTAGGCCTAGGTATCAGGAGGACATCATGGCATTCATCTCGCAGCGCAACGGCTTAAAGACGTGGTCTTACTTGCGGCAGTCATCTTCTCACAGTTGTACTTCTGGAGCCAGCTGTCTGAGGGAAGGGCTGATGATTCCTCCTCGGAGACGCAGGTCCATGGTGGTGGTGGACTCTGAGGAACACTGAAACCAGAAGATAAATAGTTTGTGTCGTCGAGACAACTGAAAATGTTTTATTGGTGTGAGCTCAGGTTGTTGAGACACCAATTCAGGGTTCAGGACTAAACGGACTACAATCAGATGTGTCAATTATCAAACAATATTCTTTATTATCTTTCAAATTTCTAAAAAAAAAAGGCTCATGCATTAATTCGCTATACTTTAAACTTCCACACTAAACTCTTGGATGGCACCTATTAAGAACGTACAAGGCATTAGGTTAAGTTAGACGAGAGTAGACATGTTGTAATGTTGCTACTTTCAGGGTTTACAATGATAAGCTATTTTTGAGTATCGATGGATATTTAGGGCCCTACAAATCCGTTTTATATTTTACCAAATTCGTTTTAATTTTGCAAATTCCGTTTTTTATTTTGGGAATTCGTTTTATTACCCTTTACTGTTATTTAAGTTGTATAAGAGTGCTTTTAATGTAATGATTAAAATGTACACAAATAAATAGGAATGACTTGAGGTAACAGTCATTTACTCTTACTTTCAAGACATATACTGCACGATGCATAACATACCACTTGCAAAGTATCCAAGTAAACTACAAAATATGGTATTAAGCTTTTAAACTGTCATAAAATAAATGATATTGCTGTTTATAAGTGAAATAAAAGTCACACTCGGTCTCTCTCGCGCATGTCGCACCGCTTTTGTCCAGTACGGACCTCCGACAGACGTGGTGTGAACGGTGGGGCTGTGTGTGTGAGTGTGTGTGAGAGAGAGGCGCGTGAGTGACAGAGACGGAATAAAATTACGTCTGCGTGTTTTAAGCGCGTTAACAAAAATTGAACGAAACAATCTGTGGGCGGTCGGGTGTTGTTTCTGTGGCTCACCGCCACGAACACTTTGCTTATATGTCACGTGCGATGTTGGCACTGAGGGCTCAGCGACGAGTTTCTGAACTTTTTCGCAGACGAAAGGCCCCAGAGCCGTGGAGAGCCGAGCCGCCAGCTTTACATTGTTTTTGTTGCCGTCACTGAGCCTGAAAACGATGGGGGGATTGTGTCGCCAGTTTTGCTTCCCTGAGTCCACACATTTTCCCCAGACATACGATCTTTCCCACACAAAAACAAGCATTTCTTCCTAAATATGTAATTTCGTTGAACAGTCCGCGTTTTTCACGGACTCCATGATCTCGGGAAATATAGGGCCCTTAGGCATTACCCAGCATGCAATAGCCGGCACTTTGAGCATCTAGGTTAACTATAGAACCGAATATAGTCGGCTATCGAGTTTACCTCTTTTAACCAAAATAACCATGAATTTTTACATGACGTTTTTTGCTAAATAATTGGAGATGTATGATATTCCCCATCATGTTAGTAAAGTCAACAGTGATTTAAGGTGTTTGGTTTCATTTCTTCACTCATTTCTTTGTCTAATTGATGACTAGTCTAATGTTGGGGGGGGACGTTGGTTTAGGACTTCCTATTAAATTTTTACTGACAGCCCAATGTTGCCTTTGTTTTAGCCTAGACAGTCTGGCGCGTGTTTGGACGGCTATTTGAGCCTTTTAAACGCAATAATTGCTTGCTGGGTAGGCAAACGGTTTGGATTTTCTCTCCTGACATACTGTTTTTCAATGGACCGCCATTATCGAATTTGACCATAGATTTTTTTCGTTGACTATCCAACTAATAATTTGAGTTGATCCAAGGACTCGACTATAAGAGGCAGTCCTGAGAAAAAATTAAGATAACAGACACTGGATTAAACACCTTTCTGAATGTTGGAGTTGAACGTGTGCGGACCATCTTCCAGATGTTGCCAGCGAAAATCAGACGCTTGCTGGTCAGGTGGGATACTGAGGAACAACACACATTAGTGGTCCGGCCAAGATATACACATCTTACTTTGCTGATTTCAGCCTGTACTTGTTTAAACTATACGCACATTATACAGACACCGATGAAGTTCACAAATCACCCTTCTTTGTCGTGATTCTTGGCCTTGACATTCTGATGGTGTCGCTGGGCTCGACTCGAGGGTTGATGGTCTTACGGTTAAAAGGTTTTCACATAGATCTGAAATTTTGCCACTGTCGCAAAGAGAGGGGATAAAAAACATTCACAGATCATACATCGGTTACTGATGAGCGCTTTCTGTATCACAGAAAAGACAAGCAGACAAAATACCCAGTTTCACATTATTGTTCCACGGAGACATTATTTGGTGCTGATTTACAATTATTAATCAGTGTCTCTGTTATAAAATAGTTACTACCATGTGTTTATGCGGTTGTAAGATACTACCATAGTGTATAAATCAGTACATTCATATGTTTGGAGGACGTTACTATTTTTAATGTTCTTTTGCTCATCCAAGACTGCATTTTATTTGATTCAAAAGCACAGAAAAAATATTGAAACTTAATTTATTTTAATATACTTTTAAATGTAATGAATTCCTGTGACCAAAGCTGTATTTTCAGCTATCATTATCCAGTCTTCAGTGTCACATGATCCTCAGGAATCGGGATAATATGATTTATTTTCAGTTGGAATCGTTGTGTCCTTAATATTTTTTATTACCCATGATACTTGTTTCAGGAGTCATTGATGAACAAAAAGTTAAAACGATCAGCAATTTTCAAACAGAATCTTTTTTCTTACAATTTAAATCTTTTACTATCACTTTTATTTATCAAGTATCCTAAAAAAAAAATAGTGTTTCCAACATTGATAATCATATTTGAATGATTTCTGAAGGATCATTACGTGACACTGAAGACGGTAATAAGGCTGAAAAATTCAGCTTTGGAATCACAGAATTAAATATTATCTTAAGTATTTTAAAATAGAAAAAGTTTTTAAAATTGTAATATTTCACAACTTTATTATTTTTCTGTATTTTATCGAATAATACTTATTTCAAGAGACTTCTTAGTAAAAACATAAGAAATAGTAATGTTTCCAAAAACTTTCCCACCGTTATATATTATATATTTAGAATATTTATATTCACATCACGGATTGCGATTGAAGCTAACGTTTTATATTACCGGTGCTATTCTGACAGGTTATCGTTACAAACCCCATTCTATATTGACCAGCTAGCAGTACAACTCAGCGTTTTCAGGTTAATATATACATATATGTATGTATTATGAGTCTCGGGTGATTTATTATATGTTTAGTTGTAAAGTCGCGAGTTTTTATGAGAGGAGTTTCTCTCACACAATGGCAGAAGCGGCCATGACACTCCATCACGAAAATTACACTTCAAACCAACATATGCGGTCTAAATCTACCGCACAGGCAAGCTTTTATTCGAACTATTCACATAACATAAACGTCTCTAATGTAACATTCACTGAAACGACCTCGAGTGATAAAGAGGGAAAAGATGACAAAATTACGCATTTTTACGGACACGAATCCTCACCTCGCAGTTGACTGCTGGTCCGTGCGGAAAAGAACCGACGCGTTCCGCGGCCTGAAGATGTGTGTATTTGACCGTTGATGACGCGAGTTTACCGCCGACTGCAGTTGGAGCGGAACTGCAGCGCGTGTTTTCACAGTTTTTCACCATAATTCCGTCAGGATCGAGTTAAATGGTTAATATATGTGCTCGTTTTATGCAACTGCATAATAAACTTCTGGCGTTTTTTGGGTGTCTAGCTTAATGTACATTTGTGTGAATCTATGTCCGAAACCCGTAATTACTAAAAATGCACATATAATTCAAGCTGTTCGCCATGCCTATAGCCTACCTATTTTACAGAAAAAACACGTGTTGCATAGGGTGAAATCGCAGAAATTCTATTAATGTTGGGTGAGCCCAAAGAGCTTAAAGAAGATTTTATTCACATATTAATTTAAGAATATTAATATATTAAATAATATATGTCTAATATAGAGGAACGTCAAAACAGGCAGCTAAAATCGGATTAATCGCATCCTAAAATAAGTTTATTTATATTTTTATATATATACGTTGTGTGTGTGTGTGTGTGTCTGTCTAATATATATAGAGTATGATATAAAACCTAAACTTTTTTGTTAGATGGATTAATCGATTGTCTGCACGAATTTATATGCATTTATTCTCATATTTTATGTATGTCTTAGTAAAATATATTCAAGACAAAGCAAGAGATTTCACAAATATATTTCTTTATATTCTACATGGAAACATCCAACAGTGATTTCCTACAGCTCTATTATTTTTACAAAACAAATCATTTGTGCCATCTAGACCTCTCACGGCGTCCAGATTTATGAGTATTTTCCATCATTTTTTTTTTACGAATTGCTCAATTAAATAGTGGTATTTTCCAGTTAAAAGTCATTTGTAGGCTCTTCATCAGAGGAGTGATAAGGGTTTGTGCGATATGTAGTGAAATAAGTGCATATATCTGCAGGCTATTCTTCTCTTTTAGTAGCAATATGAGGTGTAAGTTACACTTTAGAAAATAAATATCATTCAGTAAGCTAGCCCTCCCAACATGAATACTTCATCCTGACTTGGGTTTAATGTAATAAAGTGAGATGACAGCTCATGTGCAGTTGAGTGATTTGTGTTGTTTATGTGTCTCTAATAAACCTGTTATGGACAGACGATAACAGATTTGAATCTGTTTTAAAGGGTTTAGTTCACCCATAAAATGTTAATTATGTCAGTATTTACTCGCCCTATGAAGTTTCAACCCGCTATGACTTGCCTTCAAATCTTCTCATCTCAAATTAAGTTTTTTGGGATGAAATCTGAGCGCTGGATCAATCCTCCATAGGCTGATTAGGGACTGAAACTTGTCGGCCAGAAAGGTTATTAAAGACATCGTTAATAGTCCGAGTGAATACAAGTGGCTCAATCATAAAGTTTATCAAGCGACGTGAATACCTTTTTGAGCGCAAAAATAAAATAAAAATAACGAATTTCATTTCGACTATTAATGCCTTCTGAGTCGGTTGTAAACTAGTGGTAACTGAGTATGCTCTGTTGTTGTAGCACACGCATCACACACATGGAAACACATGACCAGCCGTAGGCCAATTAGTTGTGCCGGCGTTGTGACCGTAGCTTCGCAAAAACATACTGTTTTAACTGTCTAGAGGCCCCACGAGAAGGAAATGAGTTGAATTTAGAGTCGTTATTTTTGTTTGTTTGCGCACAAAAGTATTCTCGTCGGTGATAAACTTAAGATTGAGCCACTGTAGTCACTCAGACTATTTTAACGATTGTTTTTTAATAACTTTCCGAGGCGGGGATGTGTTCATCCTATGAGAAGCCTATGGAGGAAGTGAATCCAGCTCTCAGATTTCATCAAAATATCTTAATTCGTGTTGCGAAGATGAACGAAGGTCCTTACGGGTTGGAACAACATGAGGGCGAGTAAATACTGACAGACCTTTTTCTACATTTTTGGGTGAACTAACCCTTTAAGTAATGCATAAAGCATGTTATTGTTTGCTATCTGGCTTTCGGCCGTTCTTTCTGTTTGCCTTGTGCTTTTCTGATTGGTCAGGTTATTTAGGACACAACTGGAACTGAGGCTTGCCAGACTGGTGTCCCGGACAAACATTCCTTTCCTCCAGGAGGTCTGGTTCTTTCCTTTCTCTTCTTCATTCTCTTCTTCTCTTCTGGTATCGCTTTCCACATCGTGGTTCATCCTTGTCCAGCTGTCGAAGAGGTCAAAGTGGTTTTTGAATTCACTAATATATTGACAGTATATGAGTATTTTAACTATGTGCAATGCTTTTGAAATTGTTAATGAAAGATCAAGGAAAAGTGAGCTTTTACTAAAACAGTTACATTATTATTTAGACGTGACACAAATAAGCCATAAATTGTACAAAAATGACTCAATCAGGAAACTGAAACAATAAATTACAGTTAAAATAAAAATTGTAAATAAAAAAATTTCAAAAGGCACAAAATAAAAATTACTTAAACTAAATTAAAATGTAAATGAAAATATGAAAATATAAGTTTATTCATAAGTTATTCATATTATTAATATAACATAAGTATACTAAAATAACCAATTTGGATATTTATATATAGTTAATAATAATTTGTTTACTGTGTATCGTTATAAACAAAAATAATGTAAGTAAAAAATGTATTATAATATGAACATTTTAATGTAATATGAATACTTTAAAATTTGTATTATGAATATTAAGAAATGTTGCACTATTGACTGATATCAGTTTATAAAATAAATTTTTAAATGCAAAAGCACAAATTAAATACTAAAACTTTAACTTAAATGAAAATAAAGCTTAAGGGTACTTCATAATATTCAATTCCCTAAATTCAAAATTATAAAATAATACTAAAATAACATATATTTAGGTAACAAAAATAAATACTTACCTATATTACTGTATATATATTGTTATATTACCTATATTATATTTTTATAGTTACCTATGTATTGTTATAAACTAAATCATTTTCCAGGTAACTACATTGGTTAAACAATGAAAATAATCATCAAGATATTTCTTAATGTTAATTTGACTTTTTCTATTGAAAGCAAAAGTTGTATCTGTTAATATAATTGATGTACCTGATTTAAACATGACAAAACAATGAAACAGCACTTTTATTAAATAATATTAAAAAAGAATGAATTAAAATACTGTATATAATTAATTATTGTTTTATATAATGTAAGTTAATGACCTTATTGTAAAGTGTTATGCAATTCAATTCAGACATTTTTAAGTGTGAGATTAATACTTGTTAAGGGGATTGTAGATATGTTGGATGACGACTTTACTTTACCCTAAGAAGATAAACTTGTAGATTCATTTCAGGATGAGATAAGCCCAGTAATTGGCAGCGCCTGCAGCACCAGCAGAAGCGCATTAAAGAAAAATATAATACCATAAACGGCTCAAACCCTCCATAGGGACAAAACAAGAGTGGTGTAGATGATCCTACAGGAGAGAATGCTCACACACACACACACACACACCTTAAACGCTGAATAATGACTTAATAACTCACACATGTGAAACTGAGCAAAATAATCTATTCACATGATCATGTGTGTAAAGGGGTGGTGATTATGATTTCATCTTTTCTAACTTTAGTTAGTGAGTAATGTTCTGTTTGGCATAAAAACATCTGCACAAAGTTACGACGCTCAAAGTTCAAAGCAAAGGGAGATATTTTCTTTTTAAAGAAATAGTTTAGGACTCGTTTATGTGATGGAAGGAGACCCCAGGCGCAGACAGCAGATGGACTTTCAAGGGATTTATTAAGGACAAAACTGAAAACAAACACCCCAAGGGGGCAAAACATGACAGGGTAGTACCACACCAAGACTAAGACTTGAAACTTAAGACTGGTAACTTCTCGAATAACAGACTACTCATTTTAACTACTTACAGCTAGACTCACTCAAAAAGACAGAGTCGTCAAACAATGAACCGGACATAGGACGCAACACAAGGGGATTATAAAGGAACAACTAATGACAAGGACAGGTGAAGAAATGACTAGACAATAAGATGAGAGGAGGATAACAACGGGGGCGGGGTAACGAACGAGTCTACAAAGCACATGGCCCAAACAGATGGCCAGCTTGCTCACAAAACATTGATTTGGTTTATGATCCTGCCTCATGACCAGAGAAAATCAACCTCTATGAAGGGCAGAATCATGACACGGACTGGTTGGAAACTTCACATGTTAGTGACATCTCCAACCCTAAAATTTACTATAAACCCCGCCACCGGAACACGATTTATTGATGATCATGATGAATTTGCCTTTTCAATGACTTGTTGTTAGTTATTCTAACATCAGCTTCAATATAATTCATCAACTATTCAATCAGAATTGTCCTTTTGCTGCTATGTGGTCTCTTCTTCTTGGTCTCTCCTTCATTGTCTGACTCCATTTTTAATCATAAAAAGGCTATAAGTTTTTGAAATGTTCAGTGCTTTTGTGTGTGTGGTAAAAGGGACACGGCTCTTGAGCTCCCGCCCACTACTGCGGGAGCTGCAGCTCATTTGCATTTAAAGGGAAGACACAAAAATGGTGCGTTTTTGCTCACCCTCAAAACTGGACCAATTCTTAACATGCTGTTTAAAAATTATATTTCCTGTGGGGTAAATTGTGGCTTAAAGATTCAAATACACAACTCTGGGGACTTATGGGACTTATTTTCCTTCTTGTGTTAAAGGGCATTATACCACCCCTTGAAAATGGAAACTTAAGAAGATCGTTTTTGATACTTCATGCTTTAAATTGTCTTACTTGCTGGGAAACACGATCTGTCGGGTATCAGGAAAAACAGCTGCATAAATCACAAACAATGATCGCTTGTTTCTTTCCTGCGGCATAGTTGATTCATCTTGGCGGATGTTGGAAAAAGCTGGAGAGATACTGTTATGAAGTCAGTGTTTAAAAAGCATAGTTTTATTAATGTGATATTCAAGCTATTATTACCAAAATAAAACGTTCCAGGTACATCAATTGGAAAGTTTGTTCAAAGTCCCTTCTTGTCTTAAGGTGGCAGTTCGATTTTCAGAACGAATGCAATGATTGGACGAAACATTTGTGGCCCTGAGACTTCCACAGAAGATTTATGTACATTTGGTCATATATAGACCACATCTATTAAAGGAACACTACACTTTTTTTTGGAAAAAGGCTCATTTTCCAACTCCCCTAGAGGTAAACAGTCGAGTCTTACGTTTTTGTCATTTTTGGATATCAACCTCAAATTGTAAACTTTTTAGATTTATGGCTAGGATTTTCTCACAATTTTAGAGTAAAACATATTTTGGAAAATAATGTATATTTTCATATTAAATTTAAAATGGTATTTTTGTTGATTTTTTTACATTTACATTTATCGACCTTTTCAGGTACACATTTACATTCTTATCAGTTCTTGCTGTTCCTGTGAATCGAACCCATGACCTTGACGTTGCAAGCGCCATGCTCGACTGTTTGAGCTCCAGTTACAGCTATAACAATAAACATAACATTTTATAAAAAAAATTCAAGTTAACTTTTTAACATTTTATAACTTCAGCGATAATCTGCCACGCGGCATCTTTAAAAAAAAGAGACCAAACTTAAGTCTGTGATCCAAAACAAGATTTACAGGGGAAACTCAAAAAATGTGAATATAATGCAAAGTTATAATTTTGATGATTATGGCTTACAGCTTATGAAAAGCCCAAATTCAAAATCTCAGAAAATTTGAATATTACATGAAATCGATAAACGATGCGTGTTACTCTCTGTGAGTACATTGTCTGTATCTGTATCCTGTGAGAAGATGAGTAAGTTTGTGTAGCTGTTTGTTTTCAACCTGTCTAGTCTTAGTCCAAGTTTAGCTCCCTAGTCTTGTCTATGTTTTGCCCCCTCGTGGGTTTTGTTTCTGTTTTTGTGCCTTAATAAACCCTATGTGTGAGCATTCAGTCTGCTTTTGGGTTCGTTTATCTCCATCTACATGACATCGGCCCTCTAAAAAGTATAATCATGCATATGTATATAGTTATATATACTAAATATATTAGTTTCACCTTTTAATTTTAATTACTGAAATACATGAACTTTTGCACGATATTCAAATTTTTCGAGTTTCACCTGTATGACATTTTCTTGAATAAATAGATTATAACTACTGCATAAATATAATTTAGTACCGTAAAATCCCCTAAAAATATAAAATATGAAATAAAAAAATATTATCAAACTAAAATATAGTACAATAATTTAATTGAAATAAAAAATATATTTTTATTTATTTATTTTTGACCGACACACAAACAGTACCAAAGGGTTTAACATGAAATAAAAGTGAAATCATTGGACATAGGTGTGTTTGGGGAATTTTGTGGCAGTGTTAGACTCATTGTTTCTGCCCATAAACTAAACATAAAACATAAACATAAATTTAATCCTATAATAAGACTGCGGTTGAGCTCGTACCTCGAGGAGGAAATCTGAGGAGTCGTGGACGAGCATCACCAGCGTCCCGACCCGAATGTAGTTGGAGCAATACGAGAAACCCAGCAAGAAAATGGTGGCAAAGTGGTGCACGATCTGTTCTTTGAAGTCCTAAAACAGAACATGATCCAGGTTAACACAAAAAAGACAAAAGAATAATTGATATCACGGTGATATCTGACAAGAAATGTAACCTGAAACAACCAAAAGGACAAATCCTTCGAGACGGTGACAATCTGCATTCAGTGGGTGTGTGAAATACATGACACACAAATCACTGTAAAAAAAAAAGTTGCTGCCTTAAATTTCTAAGTACAATCAACTTGAATGATTGAGTCATTTCAACTTAAATTACATTAAACCGACTTAGCAAAATAAGTCCATATTATAAGTAATAAATTTCCAACTTTTTTTAAGTTATACACAATTCAACTCATTTTTTTTTAGTTAAAACAATGTAAAAACATATGTTGCCATATCTTATTGATCATATTATTGTTTTACAGTGCACATAGAAACTCTATGATTTCTCCAACCTTCAAGCATTCGAGCAGAAGCTTTAGATCAGAAGCTTTTTAAAATCAGTGTCCAAACTTTTACCTGCTATTGTGGTCAAAACCAGCATCTAAATATAAAGGCTGTCATTTTCCTCGATATTACCGGTGGATTGTTCTGATAATACTAAGATATGTCTTGTAAAGGCTTACATTTATCACTGTCTTTCTGTGAAACCTACAGCACGAGTCAAACGGAGACTTTCACGGAAGATGTTTCTCCTCTAAAAACCACAGAAGAGATTTTAACCGTCTCTAACTGTTCTCAGATCTGCAATCAACAGTCAGAGGTCTCAGTTTGAACTCAAATATTTCTCATCAAATGATCTCCACATTAATTTTTTCGCTCTATTTGCTCTATGTCAAATATTTGTGACTAGTTTTATTTCTCTTAAGGAATTTTAGGAGAAACATTTGAAATAACGTTGATATTTAAATGAACTGAAAACTAAATTAAGTCTCTTTTGAGTAATAATGTTATGCTTATTTCTTCTATGCATTTCTACCTTGCTTCCTGACAGGGACGTGCACAGACATTTTGAGGGGCAGGGGCTCAAGTGGAAAAAAAAGGGCACTTCTCATAATTACAAAAACAAAAAAGTATATATATTAATTTTGACATTATGCTGCCTGCAGGCATGATTAAAATTAATTGTTTAAATACTTTTTGTTTCACAAGCAAAGTAACTTTTTAGCTTCACACAACCAAACATCAGAATACTGAATTGCCTGAATGTTTTAATCAAATACATTAATTTTATTATTGCTATGCATGTACACACACACACACACACACAATAACTGATGGTGACATGGACTTAGTTTCACATTTGAGGGAGAGCTGTATCATCATCATCAAATAAAACCTTCAAAATCCACATTTAGATGGAGTTTGTTTTAACCCTACTATCCTCCATCTGTTTGCATCTGTAGATTTCTTCTAAATTCACCAATTTACATTTCTAAATTTCAGGGGGAAAGACTCTTGATGTATTTAAGTCATTAAACTGGGGACATTCTGTGGTGATATGCTTTAGTTATTTTGTTAATTTATCTATTTACCTGCATTGCCCTGTCAATTAGATGCAAATGTGCGCATGTTAACTAGTTGAAGCCTAATTTGCATATCAGTTTATCGATTGTGATGATGTTATTAGACACACACACTGTATTCACCTGTAGGTTCCCTATTTAGTACAGTAGCACTGTATGGCCATGATATATTTGCCTTAGCTAAACTGTAGCTAATTATTACATTAGCTAGTAGCTCATGAGGCATGCATGCTAGCAAGACACAGGTTTATATTTGTCTTTGGCTAATCAGGAGTCAATTCGACGCACTGGCCTGAGACCCAGAAAAAAACTTTTTTTTAATTTAGTTTTTTTTTCCATGTCATCACATTGTTTAGAGAATAAGAAACAAATGGTAAAAAAAAAAAAAAAACAATTTTTTTTGAAAAATTATATGCTATGTCCTCTGTAGTGAACACCAGGACTCAGTTGTTAAAACAATGAAATGACATAAAATTATATGTGTAGGCAAAAACAATAGGATTTTTTTTTCAATCACCAATACATTTTGGGGTTTCAAGTTTTTTTAAAACCAAAATTTGTATAAAGATGATTCTCAGCTATATGAAAGATATAACGGAATTAATTGATATACCATTTTACTTTATGCAATATGTGGATAAAATGGGCATAAATTAATATTCCCATTCAATGCAATGTATCTATACACTGTATCTAATTTGCACATTAATGTGTTCTTGGAGCAACATTTAAAGAAAAAAGAAGTGTAAGAATTGGAGTAATAATTAGCAACATTTTAATAATAATATCTAATATTTCATAGGAATATTGATGTATAATTTATTTACATATTCACTTGTTGTGTCTCCCAGAATGCCTGATAAACACGCTGTAAGTCCTGGTGTCCTCTACGGTGGACATGTATGAGATCAATGCCTGTTCTGTAACAAAGTCATTTTTTGATTTGAAACCCCATAACGTTTTCCTGAGATGTTGGTTGATGAAATACAATTTGAAAAGTAGTTCGATTTAAATTATAATTACAATATATTATCATATTTCCATAAGAGTGCTATTTGATCACTAAATTAATGTCAGACATTTTTAAAGACCAAGGAGACGTTGTTTTCAGGTGTGTGTGTGTGTGTGTGTGTGTGTGTGTGTGTGTACTTGTCTACCTATCTAAGAGGGGACTTTGGTGTCGTTACACACTCACCAACAGGGGACCGCCGAGCCAAGTGGGGACATTTTTCAAGTCCCCTGTTGGTCATGCCTTAAAACATGTTAAAATCATCTAAAATACGCTCTGGTAAATTTTTTACATTTTTGACCAAGTGGGGACCTGCAAGTGTGTGTGTGTTTAAGCCCATACTCAGCAGCGCTCCTGTAGGCTGGAGCAGGAACTGCAGTGGCCCATTAACACACGTCGTTCACACTTCTCTATTGTTGGAATGGCTTGCTGTCTCAGAGAGGCTCTGAAACTGTAGAGCTGCTGTTTAACTGCTGCTTAGTTAAAGAACTTACGGTAACTTTATAATAACCCCACGCTATGTATCATTAGTTAAGCATTAGTAAACAGTTAATTCATAATTTATAGAGCATTAATAGACATTAATAAGCAGTATATAAATACAGCTATAAAAGCTTTATTCTTGCTTTAAAAGCATATCTATAATGTGTTTAATAATTGTATTTTCATACTTTATTAATGATCAATTTATAATTTTTAAATGAAGTATAACATTATATACAAACCAGTTATTTAGGAGTTGTCAGTGGTTCATAAGATCACTTAGAAAGTGTGAGTAAAATGATTAATAAACTATTTCAAATGTACATTCATACATTATACCGACATTTTGTAATAGGTACTTAGTGTGTTAATAAATGCTTTATTAACATGTATTTCTACTGTAATTCAGGTAGTTATAAAGCATTTGGTAGTGGTGAGTATAAGTATTTTATAAAGTGAGGACTAGTTATGCCTTGTAAAGCTTTTATAAAGGAGATTTAAAGGTTCAGTTATATATTTCTGTTCTGTATCACAGTGTTGTGTTTGTTTCATTTTTCTGTTTAGAAGATAACTGAGTCTTTAAATCTCCTTTATAAATGCTTTATATTTTGTGATGAGCTCACAAAAATAGTTAACTGACCACTACTAAATGCTTTATAACCACCTGAATTTACTGCATTTACTTACACTTAAGTGATCTTATGAATCACTGACAAATCCCAAATAACTTGTTTGTAAATAATGCTATATTTCATTTAGAAATTATAAATTGATCATTAATAAAGTATGAAAATACAATTATTAAACAAAATATAGATATGCTTCTAAATAAAGAATAAAGCATTTATACAAGAACAAAGCATGTATAGCTGTAATTATAAACTGCTCATTAATGCATATTAATGCTTTACAAATTATGAAGTAACTCTTTACTAATGCTTAACTAATTATTAATAGTGTGCAGTTATTATAAAGTGTTACCGAACTTTCAAGTATTTTCAAACATGCCCAAACATACATATATATGTAATTATATAATGTTCACACAGGCATCAGAGATCACAATATGCATAGATAAACATAAACAACTAAAAAAAGAATGACCAAACCATCAGTTATCAATAATGTACAAATTTGAATTGCTTGAGGAAAGACCATTTAAATCTACAACGGGGTAAAAAATACCAACGGCAACAGTTCAAAAGCAGAGGCGAGAAGACGCCTCTTATCATTCATATTAATATTATTTTTCTTATTTAACTCTCTTTCTTCATAGATACTTTCTATTCTTAGTTATGCAGTCCCTAACACTTTATTTGCAATTATTATGTGCCATTGTACACACACACATGCATGTAATATATATTAACAGAGCAGTGTCGCTCTACACTGGCCAAGAGGGGACCTGACCTCCATCTCTGAACGATCTCTAACCATCCAAGTGGGGACTCTCATAGCCTGCAATGAAACTGTGTGTGTGTGTGAACAATGAAGTCTGTCATCATTATGTAACACATATAAACATTATTTATATATATATATATATATATATATATATATATATATATATATATATATATATATATATATATATATATATATATATATATATGTGTGTGTGTGTTTGAGTGTGTGTGTATTTTCACACTGGCATCAGAGATCACAATATGCATAGATAAACATATACAATATACAATTAAAAAAGAATGACCAAACCATCAGTTATCAAAAATGTAAAAAAAAAAATTTCAGGAAAGACCATTTGAATCTGTATTTCAACGGGGTACAAAATATCGGTGGCAACAGTTCAAAAGCAGAGGCCTTAAGATATTCATATCAATCATAATATTATTTTTCTTCTTTAACGCTCTCTCTTCATAGATACTTTCTATTCTTGGTTATGCAGTCCCTAACAATTTTTTTGCCATTGTTATGTGCCATTGTACACACACACACATTTCTATATTACTAACAGAGCACTGTCGCTCTACACTGGCCAAGTGGGGACCTGAACGATGTTTACCTATCGAACAGGGGACTCCCATAGCCTACAATGGAACTATGTGTGTGTGTGTGAACAGTGAAGTCTGTCTTCATTATGTAACTTTTATATATATATATAATATATATATATAATGTTTATATATTATATATGTAATATGTAATTATATAATGTTTACACAGGCATCAGACACACACAAACACACACATTTCTATATTACTAACAGAGCACTGTCGCTCTACACTGGCCAAGTGGGGACCTGAACGATGTTTACCTATCGAACAGGGGACTCCCATAGCCTACAATGGAACTATGTAACTTGTGTGTATATATATATATATATGTATATGTATATATATATATATGTATATGTATATGTATATGTGTGTGTGTGTGTGTGTTCATACAGGCATCAGAGATCACAATATGCATAGATAAACATATACAATATACAATTAAAAAAGAATGACCAAACCATCAGTTATCAAAAATTTAAAAAATTAGAATTTTTTGAGGAAAGACCATTTGAATCTGTTTTTTAACGGGGTAAAAAATACCGATGGCAACAGTTCAAAAGCAGAGGCTCTTATCATTCATATTATTATTTTTCTTCTTTAACGGTCTCTCTTCATAGATACTTTCTATGCTTGGTTATGCAGTCCGTTTAGGGTTCATGGGATAAATCAAACAGAAATAGCTCTTTAAGGTAACAATTTCAGGTCACTACTTTATACAGTCAATAATGATTATATTAATCAAAATGAACTTCGCGTCCCCAGTTGGATGGTAAAGAACGACACCAGTTCTTCTGCTTTGTACATTTCTTGCCATCACAAAAACACGGTAAAGATTTTGGAGGTCAATCTCAAAATGTTATGTTGACTTGCTGCACTGAACAATTTTACTTCATTCAGTTGAAATATATGAAGTAGGGATGTTCATTTAACATTTTGTTTTCTGACTGACAGCTGATGCTTGTTAACCAGTCATCAGCAGTTAACTGACATTATTTTAAGGTTAGATTAGAATTAAATGTAATTAGAAAAGATAAGTGTCTGTGACCCATTCAAATACCTCAAAAATGTAGATTTACATGTGCAAATAGCAGCATAAACAACAGAACATGAGGATTCACACACACCGTCACATCGAGCACCCGCAGTGCTTCTGTGAACACAGTAAACCAGAATAAAAGTGTATATATAACTGTATATATATATATTAGTGCTGTCAGTTTAACGCGTTATTAACGGCCTTACCGCAAACACATTTTAACGGCGTCAATTTTTTTAGCGCGAGATTAACGCTCTTTTTGGCCTAGCAAACATTGTAGTTTTTTCACATGCTGTTGCAACAACTGGTAACGTTAGAAAAACTACAACATCACACCGGATAGCTAGACCGGAAACAAAACAAAACGCGGGACTAGATTTGATGGCCGAGTGCGAGCGCGGGCGGTAATGCACTCACTCTGTGTGTGCGGGTACGGGAGAATAAAACGATTCGGGACTCCCACAAACTAGAAAAATCTATGAATAAAACATAAAAACTAATACATTTTTATTCTTATGTTGCAGAAAAGCAACAAGAACAACTAAAACAAAATAGAAACGATTTACAGGCCAGAGTTACTTTTTATGACATGTTTGCAGCGTTGAGCGATGTAGCCAATCACAGACATGTGTTGATTTCTTAAACGCAATGGCCAATCAGATGCATTTAAAATAGACTCCCCTCACTGCTCAAAACTGACTTTTTGTTCAGTGCTGAATTCTGTATATTGGCAAATCCTCTAATTAAAACAAACAAAGTGTATATATTATGACAGATTCATTGTGCAGTCAGCTTCATTGATTATAACAGAGATGTGTGAGATTGCGATGAACTGATGTCAGCTTTTTAGGAATTTTTAAAGGATTGCACTTTGTGCGCATTCAGTCATCCCAAACCATGCACTCAGTAGCCTGCTTGCTTTTATATTATAACAGTGGTTTGTGTGTTAATGCTTTAATAACAAATAATTGATCAGGAGCATTTATGCTGATGTGTATGGTGGCGACACGTAGGCGAAGTAGCCTACAAATAAAGTCTATTTGCGGGCGGGAGCGGGACAAAAATGTTGCGGGCGGGAGAAAGTAACATAGAAAGTAGTTGAGAACGTCAGTTATAACGCCCCACGTATTAAAAAGAAATGGACGGTTTTAAATCGGGCTCGGGACGGGCTCATAATTACAGTAAATGTGTCGGGCCGGGCTCGGACACAATGCGCACGGGCTCGGGTCGGGCTTGATTTTTTGGGCCCGATCTAAGCTCTACAATGGATGACTTCAGACAGAAGCACATGGATACCACAGCTAAGAACAAACTTATTGCTGATCCACTTTTCCTTGTTCATAAGAGCATTCAAATGAGAAAAAATGATGGGACAAATAGAAATCAAGGGACATTTAGAATAGATAAAAATGTGCGATTAATCGCGAGTTAACTATGGCATTAATGCGATTAAATATTTGAATCGTTTGACAGCACTAATATATATATATATATATAAATATATATTTACACAACATTATTTTCAACTGAAAATTGTAAGCTTTTCATGTGTTTTGGCCGCTCATTTACACGAAAATGCCATTTTGGAGGCCTGACAATGCAAACTTTCCAACCCGGTCACACTAAATGCGTCTCTGCTTAGAAATCTTGGCTTGCTCAAAACTTTTTGTCTTTAAATGAAGTCAAAACTGAGGTGATAGTTTTCGGCCCCACTGATAATTTTAATACCACCAGCATCGATTTGAGGAGCTTCTCTGCATTCAGATCTACGCATGACAAACAAATATCTTCGGTAATTGGATCTAGTTTCTATCAACTCCGTCTTTTGTATCAAATTAAACACTTCCTATCTGACAAAACTCTAGAGATGTGTTCATGCTTTTATTACTTCCCGTTTAGACTACTGCAACTCATTGTGTTGCGGTATTTCCAAGTCACAAATCGCTCGCCTTCAACTGGTCCAAAATGCTGCAGCAAGATTTATTCGCAAAAGTCCTAAATATGATCACATGATGATAATGATACATTTTATTTTTATTGCGCTTTTCTCCAACCCAAAACGATACAAAAACAATACACAGTACCAATATATATATATATATATAAAGAGATTAAAAATTGTAACATTACAAAATTTAATGACAGTACACATACAATAAAACTACATTTTTGGGGGGTTAAATCAAGCAGAAATATCACTTCAATGTAACAATTGCAGGTCACTACACAAGTTAAACTGTACATGATCTAGACTCTAGACAAATGAAATGCAATCGCAGCAGTAAGTCAGGGGAATGCTTATATTTATTTCTTTGGTTTCAATTTTGAACATGTTGCAGTTCTTTTTAAAAAGGTATACATTTTGACATAATTATAAAATGATATAACATGATTTGGTACTGTATATTAGCAGAAATTACACATTTTTCACTTCAGCAACAAAGTGGAGACCCTCTTTTCTGTAATGAAAGACCAATCTTATGGGTTGTGGTCTCTCAGACATTGGCCAATATCAGTAAAAAAAAAAAACATTGTTTCCCTTAGGGCTTAAATGAACCAGATTTTTTTTACATCCTTACACTTTTAGACAGGTGATGCTTACAACCCGACCATAATCCATTAGCCGACAAGATTAGAATGTTATATTCTAATTAAATTAGAATGTATGTATTTCTCAATACTTATCACTGTTTTAAAAGGTCTTCACTCCGTTGTCTTAACCAACTTTCAGCTTCACTGCAGTAAATTTCACATTCAAAACGCATTAAAACTACCAAAACACATCATTCATGTCTCAAAATAAGTCATTCTTTCAGAACACTAGTAAAGGTTTCACCCAACAAACAAAATTAAAAATACAAATCAAAAAACACAAACAACAGGCAGTAATATGCACTATTTTCTACTGTTCAGAATTCAAGGCAGTTTATTTTACATGGTTCATGTTTACATTAATGTACACAATTATTTCCTTTTGTATAGATGGCGATGAAAATGAAAGACTAAGACTAGTGTAGGTGTTTAGTTACATCTTAATTGTTCTGATTTTTTTTAGATTCAGAATATATTTCAATGTGGTATACGGTATAAAAATATTGCAAATTTCAGTCTTATTCATTTTTGTTTGAGTTGAAATGTTTTTAACTTAAATATAACAGTCTTGGAAATAATATGTAAGCATGTGCAAATTGGCCTGTACAGTAAATCAAGTTCTGCTGGTCTTTGTGTTTAAGTGAGAAATGAATTCATGTAAATTGAAAGATCTCAGTTTAGCCGGACACTGATCTTGTGATCACTCTGTGAAGAGTTTCATGGTATTAATTAATCTTGAGAAGGTATTAATCTTTCAGTTTAAACACAAATGTGTACTGTAATGTAAACATTGACCATGTAACATAAAATGCTGTGAATTCGGAACAACAGAAAACAGCAGAAATATTTTATAAGGCTCCAGTTATTTGTGTTTTTTGTATTTTATGAGTGACAAAGTGTGTTTGTTGGGTGAGCTTTACTAGTGTTCTGGAAGAACTGTATTAGCAGCTGTAAATGGATATTCTGACATAGGTAGTTTCATGTGTATGTAGACTCTTGTGTGTGGATTGAGTCGCTGCACATCCCCCCACACGCAATTTACATCTCAATACTTGAAGGTGTGTGTGTGTGTGTGTGTGTCATGGAGAAACCGGCCTAAAGATCTCACAACTCTAACAATACAGTTACCAATGTCCAAGAATCTGTGGAACTTCTCAAATAAACTACAATAAACTAGAGAAAACGCTGGGATTTACTCTGACAAATTAAATTACAGGTTTTTACAGTCGCTAGGACACATTTCTCAATATTTAGGTACATTTTCAAAACTCTTCACTCAGTTCTTCATTTCACATTCAAAATGCACTGACACTTCCTTCATGTCTCAAATCCCAACTCAATCTTCCAGAACACTAGTAAAGGTTTCACCCAACAAACACACTTTGTCACTCATAAAACAGAAAAAACACAAACAACAGGAGCATTACACAATATTTTCTTTTGCAAATTGCTTTTACAAAACAAGAATGGCACTACTGTTTTTTAATTCACTGCAGTTTAATATTAGATTTTAGAATCAGAATATTTATTTCAATATGATATTACTGTGGAAATGTTGCAAATCTCGGTCTTATCATTTTTTGTTGTTAGGTTTTGAAATAAGTTTAACAGTTTTAAAAAGAGTATGTAAACGTGCAAATTATCCTGTATAGCACATAAAATTCTGTAAGTGTTTGTGTTTAAGAGAGAAAATAATTCATGTAAATGAAACAAAATCCATCCGATGACATTGTTCAAAGCACTGATCCACAGTTTAGCTCATATAGACGGATGGTGTGATCACTGTGTGAAGAGAGTTTACAAAAAAAGAGAATTTTATGTTCTATACAGGATAATTTGCACGTTTACATACTCTTTTTAAAACTGTTAAACTTATTTTCAAAACCTAACAACAAAAAATGATAAGACCGAGATTTGCAACATTTCCACAGTAATATCATATTGAAATAAATATTCTGATTCTAAAATCTAATATTAAACTGCAGTGAATTAAAAACAGTAGAGTAGTGCCATTCTTGTTTTGTAAAAGCAATTTGCAAAAGAAAATATTGTGTAATGCTCCTGTTGTTTGTGTTTTTTCTGTTTTATGAGTGCCAAAGTGTGTTTGTTGGGTGAAACCTTTACTAGTGTTCTGGAAGATTGAGTTGGGATTTGAGACATGAAGGAAGTGTCAGTGCATTTTGAATGTGAAATGAAGAACTGAGTGAAGAGTTTTGAAAATGTACCTAAATATTGAGAAATGTGTCCTAGCGACTGTAAAAACCTGTAATTTAATTTGTCCGAGTAAATCCCAGCGTTTTCTCTAGTTTATTGTAGTTTATTTGAGAAGTTCCACAGATTCTTGGACATTGGTAACTGTATTGTTAGAGTTGTGAGATCTTTAGGCCGGTTTCTCCATGACACACACACACACACACCTTCAAGTATTGAGATGTAAATTGTGTGTGGGGGGATGTGCAGCGACTCAATCCACACACAAGAGTCTACATACACATGAAACTACCTATGTCAGAATATCCATTTACAGCTGCTAATACAGTTCTTCCAGAACACTAGTAAAGCTCACCCAACAAACACACTTTTCACTCATAAAATACAAAAAACACAAATAACTGGAGCATTATCAAATATTTCTGCTGTTTTCTGTTGTTCCGAATTCACAGCATTTTATGTTACATGGTCAATGTTTACATTACAGTACACATTTGTGTTTAAACTGAAAGATTAATACCTTTTCAAGATTAATTAATACCATTCGTGAAACTCTTCACAGAGTGATCACAAGATCAGTGTCCGGCTAAACTGAGATCTTTCAATTTACATGAATTCATTTCTCACTTAAACACAAAGACCAGCAGAACTTGATTTACTGTACAGGCCAATTTGCACATGCTTACATATTATTTCCAAGACTGTTATATTTAAGTTAAAAACAGTTCAACTCAAACAAAAATGAATAAGACTGAAATTTGCAATATTTTTATACCGTATACCACATTGAAATATATTCTTAATCTAAAAAAAAACCTATCAGAACAATTAAGATGTAACTAAACACCTACACTAGTCTTAGTCTTTCATTTTCATCGCCATCTATACAAAAGGAAATAATTGTGTACATTAATGTAAACATGAACCATGTAAAATAAACTGCCTTGAATTCTGAACAGTAGAAAATAGTGCATATTACTGCCTGTTGTTTGTGTTTTTTATTTGTATTTTTAATTTTGTTTGTTGGGTGAAACCTTTACTAGTGTTCTGAAAGAATGACTTATTTTGAGACATGAATGATGTGTTTTGGTAGTTTTAATGCGTTTTGAATGTGAAATTTACTGCAGTGAAGCTGAAAGTTGGTTAAGACAACGGAGTGAAGAGCTTTTAAAACAGTGATAAGTATTGAGAAATACATACATTCTAATTTAATTAGAATATAACATTCTAATCTTGTCGGCTAATGGATTATGGTCGGGTTGCAAGCATCACCTGTCTAAAAGTGTAAGGTTGTAAAAAAAATATGTTTCATTTAAGCCCTAAGGGAAACAATGTTTTTTTTTTTTTTTTACTGATATTGGCCAATGTCTGAGAGACCACAACCCATAAGATTGGTCTTTCATTACAGAAAAGAGGGTCTCCACTTTGTTGCTGAAGTGAAAAATGTGTAATTTCTGCTAATGTACAGTATCAAATCATGTTATATCATTTTATAATTATGTCAAAATGTATACCTTTTTAAAAAGAACTGCAACATGTTCAAAATTGAAACCAAAGAAATAAATATAAGCATTCCCCTGACTTACTGCTGCGATTGCATTTCATTTATCTAGAGTCTAGATCATGTACAGTTTCACTTGTGTCGTGACCTGCAATTGTTACATTGAAGTGATATTTCTGCTTGATTTAACCCCCCAAAAATGTAGTTTTATTGTATGTGTACTGTCATTAAATTTTGTAATGTTACAATTTTTAATCTCTTTATATATATATATATATATTGGTACTGTGTATTGTTTTTGTATCGTTTTGGGTTGGAGAAAAGCGCAATAAAAATAAAATGTATCATTATCATCATGTGATCATATTTAGGACTTTTGCGAATAAATCTTGCTGCAGCATTTTGGACCAGTTGAAGGCGAGCGATTTGTGACTTGGAAATACCGCAATACAATGAGTTGCAGTAGTCTAAACGGGAAGTAATAAAAGCATGAACACATCTCTAGAGTTTTGTCAGATAGGAAGTGTTTAATTTGATACAAAAGACGGAGTTGATAGAAACTAGATCCAATTACCGAAGATATTTGTTTGTCATGCGTAGATCTGAATGCAGAGAAGCTCCTCAAATCGATGCTGGTGGTATTAAAATTATCAGTGGGGCCGAAAACTATCACCTCAGTTTTGACTTCATTTAAAGACAAAAAGTTTTGAGCAAGCCAAGATTTCTAAGCAGAGACGCATTTAGTGTGACCGGGTTGGAAAGTTTGCATTGTCAGGCCTCCAAAATGGCATTTTCGTGTAAATGAGCGGCCAAAACACATGAAAAGCTTACAATTTTCAGTTGAAAATAATGTTGTGTAAATATATATTTATATATATATATATATATTAGTGCTGTCAAACGATTCAAATATTTAATCGCATTAATGCCATAGTTAACTCGCGATTAATCGCACATTTTTATCTATTCTAAATGTCCCTTGATTTCTATTTGTCCCATCATTTTTTCTCATTTGAATGCTCTTATGAACAAGGAAAAGTGGATCAGCAATAAGTTTGTTCTTAGCTGTGGTATCCATGTGCTTCTGTCTGAAGTCATCCATTGTAGAGCTTAGATCGGGCCCAAAAAAATCAAGCCGACCCGAGCCCGTGCGCATTGTGTCCGAGCCCGGCCCGACACATTTACTGTAATTATGAGCCCGTCCCGAGCCCGATTTAAAACCGTCCATTTCTTTTTAATACGTGGGGCGTTATAACTGACGTTCTCAACTACTTTCTATGTTACTTTCTCCCGCCCGCAACATTTTTGTCCCGCTCCCGCCCGCAAATAGACTTTATTTGTAGGCTACTTCGCCTACGTGTCGCCACCATACACATCAGCATAAATGCTCCTGATCAATTATTTGTTATTAAAGCATTAACACACAAACCACTGTTATAATATAAAAGCAAGCAGGCTACTGAGTGCATGGTTTGGGATGACTGAATGCGCACAAAGTGCAATCCTTTAAAAATTCCTAAAAAGCTGACATCAGTTCATCGCAATCTCACACATCTCTGTTATAATCAATGAAGCTGACTGCACAATGAATCTGTCATAATATATACACTTTGTTTGTTTTAATTAGAGGATTTGCCAATATACAGAATTCAGCACTGAACAAAAAGTCAGTTTTGAGCAGTGAGGGGAGTCTATTTTAAATGCATCTGATTGGCCATTGCGTTTAAGAAATCAACACATCTGTGATTGGCTACATCGCTCAACGCTGCAAACATGTTATAAAAAGTAACTCTGGCCTGTAAATCGTTTCTATTTTGTTTTAGTTGTTCTTGTTGCTTTTCTGCAACATAAGAATAAAAATGTATTAGTTTTTATGTTTTATTCATAGATTTTTCTAGTTTGTGGGAGTCCCGAATCGTTGTATTCTCCCGTACCCGCACACACAGAGTGAGTGCATTACCGCCCGCGCTCGCACTCGGCCATCAAATCTAGTCCCGCGTTTTGTTTTGTTTCCGGTCTAGCTATCCGGTGTGATCCTGTAGTTTTTCTAACGTTACCAGTTGTTGCAACAGCATGTGAAAAAACTACAATGTTTGCTAGGCCAAAAAGAGCGTTAATCTCGCGCTAAAAAAATTGACGCCGTTAAAATGTGTTTGCGGTAACGCCGTTAATAACGCGTTAAACTGACAGCACTAATATATATATATACAGTTATATATACACTTTTATTCTGGTTTACTGTGTTCACAGAAGCACTGCGGGTGCTCGATGTGACGGTGTGTGTGAATCCTCATGTTCTGTTGTTTATGCTGCTATTTGCACATGTAAATCTACATTTTTGAGGTATTTGAATGGGTCACAGACACTTATCTTTTCTAATTACATTTAATTCTAATCTAACCTTAAATAATGTCAGTTAACTGCTGATGACTGGTTAACAAGCATCAGCTGTCAGTCAGAAAACAAAATGTTAAATGAACATCTCTACTTCATATATTTCAACTGAATGAAGTAAAATTGTTCAGTGCAGCAAGTCAACATAACATTTTGAGATTGACCTCCAAAATCTTTACCGTGTTTTTGTGATGGCAAGAAATGTACAAAGCAGAAGAACTGGTGTCGTTCTTTACCATCCAACTGGGGACGCGAAGTTCATTTTGATTAATATAATCATTATTGACTGTATAAAGTAGTGACCTGAAATTGTTACCTTAAAGAGCTATTTCTGTTTGATTTATCCCATGAACCCTAAACGGACTGCATAACCAAGCATAGAAAGTATCTATGAAGAGAGACCGTTAAAGAAGAAAAATAATAATATGAATGATAAGAGCCTCTGCTTTTGAACTGTTGCCATCGGTATTTTTTTACCCCGTTAAAAAACAGATTCAAATGGTCTTTCCTCAAAAAATTCTAATTTTTTAAATTTTTGATAACTGATGGTTTGGTCATTCTTTTTTAATTGTATATTGTATATGTTTATCTATGCATATTGTGATCTCTGATGCCTGTATGAACACACACACACACACATATACATATACATATACATATATATATACATATACATACATATATATATATATATATATATATATATATATATATATATATACACACAAGTTACATAGTTCCATTGTAGGCTATGGAGTCCCCTGTTCGATAGGTAAACATCGTTCAGGTCCCCACTTGGCCAGTGTAGAGCGACAGTGCTCTGTTAGTAATATAGAAATGTGTGTGTTTGTGTGTGTCTGATGCCTGTGTAAACATTATATAATTACATATTACATATATAATATATAAACATTATATATATATATTATATATATATATAAAAGTTACATAATGAAGACAGACTTCACTGTTCACACACACACACACAGTTCCATTGTAGGCTATGGAGTCCCCTGTTCGATAGGTAAACATCGTTCAGGTCCCCACTTGGCCAGTGTAGAGCGACAGTGCTCTGTTAGTAATATAGAAATGTGTGTGTGTGTACAATGGCACATAACAATGGCAAAAAAATTGTTAGGGACTGCATAACCAAGAATAGAAAGTATCTATGAAGAGAGAGCATTAAATAAGAGAAATAATAGTATGAATGATAAGAAGCATCTTCTCGCCTCTGCTTTTGAACTGTTGCCGTCGGTATTTTTTACCCCGTTGTAGATTTAAATGGTCTTTCCTCAAGCAATATTTTTTTTGATAACTGATGGGGTCATTTTTCTTTAATTGTATACTGTATATTTTTATCTATGCATATTGTGATTTCTGATGCCTGTGTGAACACACACACACACACACACATATATACATATATATATAATTTATATATATAATGTATATAAAAGTTACATATATACAAGTTACATAATGAAGACAGACTTCACTGTTCACACACACACACACAGTTCCATTGTAGGCTATGGGAGTCCCCTGTTCGATAGGTAAACATCGTTCAGGTCCCCACTTGGCCAGTGTAGAGCGACAGTGCTCTGTTAGTAATATAGAAATGTGTGTGTTTGTACAATGGCACATAACAATGGCAAAAAAATTGTTAGGGACTGCATAACCAAGAATAGAAAGTATCTATGAAGAGAGAGCATTAAATAAGAGATATAATATTATGAATGATAAGAAGCATCTTCTCGCCTCTGCTTTTGAACTGTTGCCGTCGGTATTTTTTACCCCGTTGAATGAAAAACAGATTCAAATGGTCTTTCCTCAAAAATTGCAATTTTTTTAATTTTTGATAACTGATGGTTTGGTCATTCTTTTTTAATTGTATATTGAATATGTTTATCTGTGCATATTGTGATCTCTGATGCCTGTATTAACACATACAGGCATATATATATGTATGTTCACACAGTCATCAGAGATTACAATATGCATATCACAATATGCAATATTACACAATGAAGACAGAGTTCACTGTTCACACACACACGGTTCCATTGTAGGCTATGAAAGTCCCCACTTGGCCAGTGTAGAGCGACAGTACTCTTTTAGTAATATAGAAATGTGTGTGTTTGTGTGTGTGTGATGCCTGTGTAAACATTATATAATTACAGATTACATATCTAATATATAAACATTATATATATATAATATATATATATAAAGTTACATAATGAAGACCGACTTCACTCTTCACACACACACACACACACACACACAGTTCCATTGCAGTCTATGGGAGTCCCCTGTTGGTAAGGTAGACATCGTTCAGGTCCCCACTTGGCATGTTTTTTTAAAAATAAAAAAATGCATATTTAAAGTTATATTATGAAAAAAGACCTTAAAAGAAAATTTTGTATGTCATTTTTGTTTCTTCAAAATGACTAGAAACACTAGTCCCCTCTTGGCCAGTGTAGAGCGATAGTCCCCTGTTAGTAATATAGACGTGTATGTGTGTGTGTGTGTGTGTGTGTGTGTGTGTGTGTGTGTGTGTGTGTGTGTGTGTGTGTGTGTTACGCAGGGGGAGAGAGAGAGAGAGAGCTTCAGAATTCCTGACCTGATGTTTAGATACAATATTCAATAAATATATTTGTTTGACAGGGAGGCTGTGCGCAAACAGGAATATATATTATTTAAAAAAAGAAAAAAAAAGGGCACTTTCTCTCCAGGAATAAAAAGGACAGGTGCTCAAGCCCCTTCTGATGTATATGTGTGCACGTGCCTGCTTCCTGATCTGTCTAAAAAACTGGCATTTCATATTACGAATACTGGTCACACTTTAAATTAGGTGTTGTTAACTACGACTGACATCAAAAAAATAACAATGCACTTATTGTGTTCATTTTGAATTGCGAAACACTTGTGCTGCTATTGAGGTAAGGTTAGGAACAGGTTTAGTGGTACGGGAAGGTCAACGTGTAATTATAGATGAAATTACAGCTGTAATCGCATGCAGGTATTTAAAAAAAGGATAAGTACAATGTATAAGTTAAGTACAAAGGATAAGTTCTTACTAGATCAAGAAAAAAATGATCATATAACACCAATTTTATCATCTCTACACTGGTTACCTATTAAGTTCCGTATCAATTACAAAGTATTACTGCCGAGCTATAAAGCCCTAAATGGTATAGCTCCTGTGTATTTATCGCCCCACAATCCATCGCGCTCTTTAAGATCACTAAATTCGAGGCTTCTGGTCATCCCTTGGATATCTAAGTCCACTAAAGGAGGGAGGGCGTTCTCACATTTAGCTCCTAAACTCTGGAATAGCCTTCCTGATATTGTTCGAGGATCAGACTCGCTGTCCCAGTTTAAAACTAGATTGAAGACGCATCTCTTTAGCCAAGCATTCACATAATGCTTACCTTTTATACCACTGTTGAATCAGATCGAATGCATTAATATTATGAACAGCAGCTACGCTAATTATTCCCCATCTGCCTTTCTGCTGTTATCTAGGGACGCGAGTCCTGAGGTAAATGGCGTTCGTAGCTCCAGACTGGATTCAGCCTCTCACGGAGACTTCAGATCAACACTTGTGAAGAGATTCACTAAACGCCTGTGAAGAGACGACTCGACGCCGGCGATATGTTATGCCCTAAATTAATACATGATTAACTGTATTTTTTCCATGTACATTTCTGATATGCACTTTCTGTAAAGCTGCTTTGAAACAATATGTATTGTGAAAAGCGCTATACAAATAGATTTGAATTGAAATGTAAATGTCACGGCTTAGCAGATGAAAGGTAATTTCCAACGGAGATAAGTTTTAATGAAACAAGCGGGTTTAACAAAACTGTAACAGCGCGTCCACAAGACATGCACACATTAACAATCACCGACAAGGGACTGAACGGGGAGAATATACACACAGGGTAAACGAGGGAACGAACTACACACAGGGGGATGAAGGTTAACTAATCAGGGACTAACAAGAACAGGTGCAGACAAGACAGAACAGAACGGTGACAGTAAAAACATGCATTGTATTAAATGATGTAAATGTTAGTGCATAGAAGTTAAAGTCCCCCTGTGGTGAAAATCCAGCTTTTAATGTTGTTTATGTGTCTATGTGGTGTTTTTAATATGCTTTAAGACACACGTGTGTAAGTTCATAAGTCGACAGCATTGCTGAGTATTTTCTGCTTAAAACTGCAGTGAACCAAAGACAGTCTCAAAAACACGGTGTGAAATCGCTGGTGTTTCTGACGTCACAAACGACCTTGTAACCAATCAGATCAACGTGTGCTCGTCAACCAGTGGATCTCTGAGTGAGTGAGTGAGTGGAGGCGGGGCTCATTTGCATATTCATAAAACCACGCATACTAAATGAGGCAAGGGTGTCGAGTTACATTCAAGATATTTTAAGGCATGACGAAATTTTTCCAGTGAAAAAACTGGAACTTTGGAGATCAAAGATGAGTTTTAAGGGATAAAAGTATTGACTACAGGGGGACTTTATAAACACCTAATATAAACACCTAATGGTTCTTTCTGTTCTCTTTTGCAAGTCACTCTGGATAAAAGTGTATTAAAGTCAACATTCCTCTGGACGTTCAGGTTGATATTTATATGAACTGCAATGGCCATAAGCAACATGTTGAATCAAAATTGTGAACATTTCTAGATATTCTAGTATGGTAGTTTTTGTATAGTCGCAAATTTATTTATTTTTTGTTAATTTTGTGTTGTGCTTTGTGTGTCCTTAACATCAACCTGCAAAAGGGACAACGGATGAAAATTAGCCAGTGTTGTCTAAATCTGGCGCATTTTACATATTGTTATGTACTATTAATGTGTACTGTCCCTGATTAAATAATAATAATAATAATAAAATAACATAATAGAAATTAAAAATGATGATAGAATGTTGCCTAAAATATTAAACTGAATATTATTGTTAATACAGCATATACAGGTGAAAGTCGAAAAATTTGAATAAAGTGCAAAAGTTATAATTTTGATGATTATGGCTTACAGCTTATGAAAACCCCAAATTCAAATCCTCAGAAAATTTGAATATTACATGAAATCAATAAAAAAATACGATTTTAAATACAGAAATATCGGAAAAGTATAACCATGCATATGTATATAGTTATATATACTAAATATCTTAGTTTCACCTTTTAATTTAATTACTGAAATACATGAACTTTTGCACAATATTCAAATTTTTCGAGTTTCACTAGTAATTATCTTTATTTTGATAATTGACAGGTGAGAGCAGCTGGCAAAGTAAATAACTGAGCATTTTTAAAAAGGACATTGGCTTCAAAAAGAGAAACTCTGACCTCGTAACATTAAGTATCATTAAGTATTAAGTACCTCGTAAAGTTAAGTATCATCTTTCCTGTCTCTGAACAACGAGCTGGTTATTAACCAATCTGGCTTCAAGAAAGGGCATTCAACCGAGACTGCATTGCTGTCGGTCACCGAAGCCCTGCGGATCGCAAAAGCAGCTTCCAAATCATCAGTTCTCATCCTCCTGGATCTGTCTGCTGCCTTCGACACTGTGAACCATCAGATCCTTCTGTCCACCCTCTCATCACTGGGCATCACAGGTACTCCTCTCCACTGGTTTGAGTCCTATCTCACAGGTAGGTCCTTCAAGGTCACATGGAGAGGAGAGGTATCCAAAGCACATCAACTGACCACAGGGGTTCCCCAGGGTTCAGTTCTTGGACCGCTCCTCTTCTCCATTTAGAAGAGAATCACTAGGACCCATCATACAGGCACATGGCTTCTCATACCATTGCTATGCTGATGACACCCAGCTCTACCTCTCATTTCAACCAGATGATCCCACAGTAGCTGTACGGATCTCAAGCTGTCTGGCGGACATCTCGGCATGGATGAAGGAACATCACCTACAGCTCAACCTGGCAAAGACTGAGCTTCTCATCCTCCCTGCCAAGCCGTCTCTACAGCACGACTTCTCCATCCAGCTAGATTCTTCCTCAATCACCCCATCAAGGTCAGTCAGAAATCTTGGAGTAATCTTTGATGATCAGCTGACCTTCACAGACCACATCACAAAGACAGCTCGATCATGCAGGTTTTGCTATGCACAACATCAGGAAGATCAGGCCTTTCCTAAGTGAGCATGCAACACAACTTCTCGTCCAGGCCCTGGTCATTTCTAGGCTTGATTACTGCAATGCTCTCCTGGCCGGATTTCCAGCATGTGCAACTAAACCTCTACAAATGATCCAGAATGCTGCAGCTCGTCTGGTCTTCAACGAGCCCAAAAGGGCCCACGTCACTCCTCTGTTTATCTCTCTGCACTGGCTACCACTCGCTGCTCGCATCAAGTTCAAGGTGTTGACACTTGCTTACAGACTGATCTCAGGATCAGCTCCTCCTACTTCCACTCACTGCTACAAGTCTACATCCCTACCAGAAGCCTACGATCAGTCAATGAGCGACGGCTCGTGGTACCATCACAGAGAGCCTCAAAATCACTCTCCAGAACATTCTCATTCACGGTGCCGTGCTGGAGGAATGATCTCCCACCCTCATCCCGAAAGCAGTATCCCTGACAGCATTCAAAAGACAACTGAAAACTCATCTCTTCCGTGAGCACTTAACATTAAAAAAACATTAAAAAAAAAAACTTTTCCTTTAAATCCCTGCTTATCTGGCTTATGCTACTCCGAGCAATGTCTGAACTTTGTATTTTGAGCACTTCTTGCGTTGTTTTTGTCTCTTCACGATGACTCGCTTTGGTTTAGTCCTCAGTTGTAAGTCGCTTTGGATAAAGCGTCTGCTAAATGACTAAATGTAAATGTAAAAATGTAAATGTAACATACAATCCTCATAAAACATTCAGAAAGCAAATGAACTCCACTGTGGGACACTATTGTGTGAGACCGTACTTTTCTTTTGACGTCCACAGACACACAGAGCAGCAGAGACCAGTAGAAGCCCAGTTCAAGCATGTAGTACCAGTAGTGAACGTCCTGCACTGGCTAGAGAAACACAAACACACACAGAACACTGACATTACATCACAGTAAAAAAGCTTAGGAGAATGTTCTCAAAAATATGATTGCAATTTAAAATAGCGGGTTTCAATGTGAATATAGTATGTTAAAATGTAATTTATTCCTGTGATCAAAGCTGAATTTTCAGCATCATTACTCCAGTCTTCAGTGTCACATGATCCTTCAGAAATCAGGATAATATTCTAATAAAATTAAGTTTTGCTGCTTTATGTTTTTGTGGAAACCGTGATGCATTTTATTTTACAGGGTTCTTTGATGAATAGAAAAGTTCAAAAGAACAGCATTTATTTTAAATAGAATCTTTTCTAACATTATAAATGGCTTTACTGTCACTTTTTTAAACAATTTAACGCATCCTTACTGAATATTAATAAAAAATACATTTTTAAAAATCTTACCGACCCCAAATTTTTTGAAAGGTAGTGTTTGGTGTTTTTGTTCCTTTTTGGGGCTAGAGAGTATAAATTACCATAGTTACCAAAAAGTATGTTGTATACAGGTTATAAGTTATAATTTATAATGATTTTTTTATTATTTGTTTTATTTTATTTATTCAAGCTTTTGACATTGACAGGGTTTAGGCATAGTTGGCACATCTGAGCTAATACAAATTGCCCAGGTGGCTATTCATTTGAATTCTCTACAAAGTACATCATCAAAGTACATTATCAAAAAAAAAATTACCACATAAAAGGGGGAGAAAGGGGGGAGGGAGAAGAGAAGAAAAAAAATGGTTTTGATGATTATGGTTTACAGCTTATGAAAACCCCAAATTCAAAATCTCAGAAAATGTTAATATTACGTGAAATCAATTAAAAAAAAGATTTTAAATACAGAAATGTCGTCCCTCTGAAAAGAATAATCATGCATATGTATATAGTTATATATACTAAATATATAAGTTTCACCTTTTAATTTGAATTAATGAAATACACAAACTTTTGCACATTATTCTAATTTTTCACCTGTATGCACACTCCAGAATATTACTGAAAGTTTTAGGTACTTTTCCCCTCCTCTTTTATGAGTATTGTGAATTCAGACATACTTCCTTTGTCACATACTGTTTTTCGCCTACTATATAGTAGGGAAGTATGAGATTTCGGATGCAGCCGTAGTCTCTAAACATCTTGTATGCTTTGCTGTTACATAAGTAACCCTGGACCACAGAACCAGTCACATGTCACACGGGTATATCTGTGGCAATAGCCAACAATACATTGTATGGGTCAAAATTATAGATTTTTCTTTTATGGCAAAAATCATTAGGATATTAAGTAAAGATCATGTTCCATGAAGATATTTAGTAAATTTCCTACTGTAAAATAAAGTACTGTAAAACTGTAAAATATTTTACACTGTATAATATTTATTTTTGTGAGTGAATGCAGCACAATCGCCAACATAAATGCACAACTTTAAAGGAGATTTTCTCAATGTTTCGATTTTTTTGCACCCTCAGATTCCAGATTCTCAATAGTTGCATCTCAGCCAAATATTGTCCTATCCTAACAAACCATACATCAGCTTATGTATTCAGCTTTCAGATGATATATAAATCTATGACTGGTTTTGTGGTCCAGGGTCACATATAGGCAATTCATGCAGTGGGAGCACTGGTGTGTGTGTTGTGATGTGTGAATCAGACAGGGGTGTTTTCCCGTACAACGCTGTAACTCGCTGCTTCACTGCCGTAGAAGAAATCAACTAGCCAGTCACGACTGTTTCCCGAAACCGTATTGTCGCAAATAAGTCGTTCAACCGCGTTGTTTTATGACGTCACGCACGGGGTGGAGTATAACTTATTTTAATGAAACTGTTTGAGATCAAATTAATGCTTTATGTTTTGATATAAATTACAGACAAGGCATCTGAGGACTATTTCTTATTTTTCTCAGTTATTTTGCTTTATTTGCAGATACAATCATAGGCTCGTTCTTACGCACTAGAGCTCGTTCACACACGCGCAGTCTCCAATAACGGTGCTTTAAATCTCTTGACAAACTAAAAGACGTAAATGACATTTGCATGTATTCTAGATAAAATATATAGATTGTACTGAATGGCAGCTTGCTTATTTTGCTCATGATACGGATTTATTAAGTCCACGTCATGCAAACTAGAAACTGTTTCTAACCACAGGTCGAGAGTGTCGCTCCAAACACATAACTCTGCGATGCTGCGTGTGAATGTTCGTTGGAACGATGGTTTCGGGAAACAGCGACTCGTTGAACTGCTGATAACGATGGAATTGCGACCATAGTTGGCTAACAACGCTTTCGGGAAACACAGCCCAGGTGAGCTCACCTGTTGAGGATATCCCCTCCAGCACTCGCTCTGCTCCCACAACCAGGGCGTCTATGAGGAAGAGGAACACTTTCAGACAACAAAACGAACCGCCTGACAATAATAGAGGCATTCATACAGTGAAAACCATGCTG
>CM060617.1:2630394-2687894 GCA_030578275.1 Meda fulgida | reverse complement strand
CTTTGTGTTGCTATAGCGATCAGCTGCTGCAGCAAACGAGACACACACACACACATGCACACACTAACATAACAGACACTAACACACACACACACACACACACACACACTAACACACACACACACACCTGTTCCAGGCAGACAGAGTGTAAAGTTACACCACAAACTCACAAAACTAAACAAAAAGTCTGATTGCATGCAGAGATACAGCAGGACAACAGATTCAAGCATGCACACTAAATATGTATGTGAAAGTTCATTACAGCACAGAAAGAGCCGTTACCACTTACACTAGTCTCTGCCAGAATATCAGTTCATAGTTATTGTGTTTACTCGTGTAAAATTCTCCAGCGTGACGTTAGGGTGTTATGGGTGGTTACCAGGGAGTGCTATGTGGTTGCTAAGGCTTCCTGACTCTACAACAATAATAATTATAATTATAATAAATAATTGTATTATTATTTAAATTATAAAAATCAAATTAATAAATAAATATATTACTACTGCAATGGTAATATTGTACTGTAAAATATAAAATGTGTATTTCATAATTATAACAGTAATTGTATTATTGTTATTACTATATAATATTTTTATTTTATTAAAATTTAATAAAAAAAATACAAAAATCAATAAAAATGTATTACTCTTGCAGTACTGTAAAATATAAAATGACTATTTCAATAATATTATTATATTATTATATAATAATATTATTATTATTATTCAAAGTAATTTTTTATTTAAATTATAAAAATCAAACAATAAAAAATCAATAAAGAAATTAAAGAATGTTATTTTGTACTGTAAAATATAAAACTAGTATTTCATAATAATAATAATAATATTTTTTTAATATTATATTATTTACATAATAATAATAATAATTATATTATTATAATTATGATTATTCAAAATAAGATTTGTATTTTATTATTTAAAAAAATTAAATCACTAAAAATTATATTACTATTGCAATAGTAATATTGTATTATAAAATAAAATCAACTTATTTCATGTTCAAGTCAGAAATGAATAAAAATTCGTAAAAATCCCATCCCTGCTCTAAGAACATCCGAAAATCACGGTGAAACCAACGTACTTTTCATATTCTAAATTATATTCTGAAATGAATTCAGGAGGTCAGACCTTGTTGAATGTCATCATCACCTCTCAAAAGCGTAACGAAGCGCGATGAATCCCACAGCTAGAGGCAGAGCCAGGAGCAGATCCCGGGGAAGCGGACGCCGAGATCCCTCAATCTCATCCAGATCATCCCACACGATTCCCGGAGGAAGCCAGTATTCCTGCTTCCACAGCCACTGACTGAGCGGATCCATCCTTCACACACACACAAACACACACACACACACACACACACACACACACACACACACACACACACACACACACACACAAACACACACACACACACACACACACACACACACACACACACACACACACACACACACACACACACACACACACACACACACACACACACACACACACACACGAAGAGGCAGAAAAAAATATGATAGATTAGCTATTCAACTAATGGAAGAAAGCACTGTGCTGATTCCATGGGATGAGGCATTCAGAGGATTATATTGAATGATTATCATATTCATGTAACACTTCAGTTCTGACCAATGAATTTCCATGAGCTTTGTAATCATTCCCGATTTCCGGATAAGCATTGATTTTACAAAAATCATCCCACAGAGATTGGGGAGGATTACTTTTGAACTCTTAATATGTTTAAATGATTATACTTATTATCGTATATATGTTTACAATGAGACAATCAACACACATGATAATGTTTCATGCTGTATTTTTTGTCTTTAATATTTTAAATCCATATTTTTGCATAATTATGTCAAATAGTTATTAGATCACAGGTTTTCAGGACCCAAATGCGATACCTTTGTGATAAATCTATATGTGTTAAAATGCATTTATACTAATTGTTTCCAGAATGAAATAACTGGCTTTTACATTGTCGTTACATAAATAAATAAAAACTAATAGTTAAAATATTATCTTGAAAAGTATTTACTTTTAATTAAGTTGATAGCATGCATGAGATTAACACTTACATCTTTTTTTTCACACAAAGATTTTATTTTAGAACAAAAAGAGAAAAATCATGAGAAATTTAAAATACAAAATAATTGCAAATAATGTCTTGTATTTGTGACCAGTCTTTAGAAAGCAGGATTAATTATTAAATGTAGTGATTATAATGTTCTGAGAGGAAAAACACTAGCATCAAACAGCAATACAGAAAATACAAACTTTTCATCTTTACAGTTTGAACAATTTCAGTGACTTCATACAAAGTAATATTTTCTTCAAAGAAAAGAGTGACATTCTTTCACATGATTTATATACATTTTTAGAACTTAGCAGTTTGCTTCAATAGCCTAATAGTGATTTACAGAATTACAGTAATGAGAAAAAAAAGTAGAAACTAAAAGTACATACTGTTATTCGAACAAATAATTGAGGGGCTAATCCTCCTCTCTCTGGCATCTCTAGCTGAAATTGCAATCAGCCGTGTTTGAAAGGCACAAGGCTGAAATCTGTTCTGTTTTGAGTGTGTGGTTCACAGTTTTGACAGCAGTGTGTTAGCATTTGAACAAAGTGCTGTACATCCACAGTGTTGTGCAGGTTCTGGTTAAAGTCATGGGATAAGTGTGTAGAGTTTTGAAAACTGTGTTCACGCAATGAAAAACGAAGTTTGGTCCACACGAACTTGCACATGTAGCTCCAGTTGTGCTCACTGTCGTTTAGCAATCGAAAAAACTGTAAGTGCACACATTATTTTTCGCCATATTTGCGTTAACAAAATTAACACTAATTGGCCGTAATGAATACAAACAACAACAAAAAAAATCTGAAAATGTTAGGCTGAATAAGAATCTGAATGACAAGCAGACTCTGACAGCCTTAAAAATAGATTTTGTAAACAATTTATTAATTTATTTTTTAATCCTGCATTTGACAATTTTGGTATGTCTGGTATGCACAAACTCATATCTAATGTAAAAAAAAATGTCCATCAGATAAAGATTCGTACACGTCATGTCAGTTATCTTTCTCGTATGTACTCAATGTTTTTCATTGCACACCTGCCTGAAACACCACCTGACCGACAGATGACTGATAATATCTGTTTAAAACGCATGGTTTTCAACAATGAGAGGTTCTTGTTTTACGAGAAATAAACAGTCCACAGCATGCTTTGATTCACAACATCAGGCATTGCAAAAGCAACCAATCCTGAAGGAAAATGTTGAATACCTGCTTATGTCCTCTATAGGTCTCTGCCGGGTTCCTGCTGAGTGATGGCTGTGATGATGTATTAGGCTGTGTGATGATGTGTGTGATGATGATGGATTTCAGATCAGCGGATTTTACGCAAATTAATTCCCTTGGAGATTTGAATCCAGAATCTAGCTCATAATAAAATCGACGCCCATGCGCAAAAAAATACGACACAAAAAAATATCAAACCACATTCTCCTTAACCTGCCCTTGATAGCGTTGAGCTGAATTATTTAGAAATAAATATCCAATAAAAATAATAAAAAGAGTCGTTTTTTTCCGCAATCCTATATCTTCAGATAAATGTGCAGAATAATCGCTGAGGTTTGTGATGTCTGTCTGATAAAAGTGAGACTGTCTGCTCTTTACGAGAGACTGGAGTCTGTGGGTGTGTCGAGTCGCTTATTGGTCCAGAAGATAATGCGACTCGTTTAGGCGACTCGGTTCTTTTGAACTCCTCGCTTGACTCCTGATTCAGTTATTCGTTTATCTCATATTATGATACACACGTGCAGGTGAGTAAGAATACAAATAAATAGTGTTGTTTAACGCCCGATTGTGATTATAATTGTCTCCTAATGTCGTAAAAACATTGATTCGTTTTCATTATGGTTGATAAAATACAAAATACAATTGTGACTGTATGTTTGTTTCAGGCATCCCCTCAGATGTGTTCCATACAAAACGCGCCTTTTTTACATCAACCTCAAATATGACCTGTGTGTCTAACAGCTTGTGCATATTTTAACACTATAGCAATAATTATGCGCATTAACAGTTAAAGGTAGGCTATTTTATAACCGGAATAAACAAAATTGTTTAACTTATGAGCCTTGACAGATGATTCACATCAACCGAATCATTATGCAGAACCGATCAAACCCAAGTAGGCCTACCATCACTAATTAAACCGAATTATTATACGTTTGCATAATAAAAGAAGCAATCTTACGTGTTAATGTTCTGTTCCCATCGTTATAATTCCAGCTAACAAAGTCCTCAGAACTTCAGCTAACGTTCTGGCAATGTTCTCTCAAAGTTAGCCTATGAACAAATGTTCTTCCATTAATATTCATAAAATGTTTGTTCAGAGTTAGCCTATGGTCTTTAAAACATTAGCACAAAAAAAACTTTTGAAAAATGTTTGTAGTTGGATATTCATTTAAAAATTTTTAAATGTTAATTAGGTTTCACTTCATTTGGATGGTCCCTTTAACACATTCTGTTCACTATAAGTAACGTTGCACCTACATGTCTACTAACTCTCATTAGAGTATTAGTAGAGTATTAGTAGACTGGTAGGGTTAGGGTTAGAATAAGTTGACATGTAGTTGCATAGTTACTTATAGTCAGTAGACTGTCTGTTGGAGGACCATCACAATAAAGAGTTATCAGATATTAAGCAGACAGTACACTAATACTCTAATGAGAGTTAGTTGACACGTAGTTGCAAAGTTACTTATAGTCACCAGAATGTTCAAAAGAGACCATCAAAATAAAGTGTTACCGTTAATTATTTCAGAATGCAAAAAAATGGAATGTTCCTTTAACATTCGCATAACCAAGAAAAAAACTTTTAACGTTTTGAACATTCAGAAAATATACACATATATATATATATATATATATATATATATATATATATATATATATATATATATATAGACTATATTTCATTATTTTATATCATATATTTCAAATGAAAATTTAAGCTACTTGCAGACACAACAATGTAATTGCTTATTACTTTTGATCAATAGGTGGCACTGACACTAAATTGATCTGTTGTGGTCAGTGTTGGATGACAATTTTTGTGAGATTTTTTGTATGAGATTTTTGGTCAAGCTGTTCAGAAGTTATAAGCAAACAATATTGAATGTCTCGTGACCACTAGGTGGCGCTGTGCTGAAACTGTAAGGGTACCCTCGGGTCATGGTTGTTGTAAAACACACCAAGTTTACACAAAAGAGATATGGAGACATAGCGTAACGTCCATTTTGATGTGCTCTTCGTCAAATTTGTTCACGTGTTACTCAAGAACAGTTTGACGAATCAACTTGATTTCCATGTTTGTTTATTTTTGCCATGGTCTAACTGAAAGCGATACGAGCCAGTTTTGGTGGCAATCGGACAAAACGTCGATGGCTTTTTCTGAAAATTCAAAATGGTGATTGGCGCAATCGAACCGTCTTGAGCCAAGGAATCAGAGGAAAACAGAAATCCGTACAGTATTTGTTTCTAGCCTTTACGGTTCAAAAGTTGTTAGCATAAATCTAAGTGAAACTTTGGACAGTTGGTGGCGCTAGAGGGATTGAGTTAGGGGCTCCAAAATTGATATGGATAATGTTCAGACTCTCCTCTATCTGTGTGCCAAATTTCACAAAATTTTACCATTTGATCTATGGCCTGAAGAAGAAGGGTTTTAGCTTAATTGGAACGTTGTTAGCTGGGCAGAGCCCTATATAGTGGACAATTCTAGGGACTTACAACCATCTGATATCACTGCTACTGCCGTATATGTTCTGTCTCAATCAATCTGCCCCTTATTCAGATCCATGTTCTAGTTTTTCTCGAACAGAAGTCCCCTCTGGGTAAATTCACCCTTAATAATGAATGCATCAGTCTGTCACTGTGGGGTTAAATTCCATTCCTTTACATTGTGTAATGTACAGTAAGCTCGTAATGTATGCTCACATCGCGCACTGTAACGTGGGTTAGATCCCAGAGTGTGATAAGATGCAGACAGGCCCCGATGCAATCACACGTTCACCTCTGAACACATGCCCTGCATGCCTCTTATTGTAGATTACATGCTTGATACTTGCACTGAACAATACAAGGCAAGGCGTATACGTGCAGGGGTGAATTTTAAATCATTTAAATAGTTTGATTTGAGAGAATGTTCATGCCTGTTTATGTCACTGACTTTTTACTAAACTGACCATTTATTTGAAAGAAAATCCAATTTCCAGTTCCTTTCCCAGACAGCAACATAAGCTGTGTCCCAATGTGAAGAATGCACCATGTAGCCTTCGTAGGATTTCCTAATTGCGCAACCAGTGTTCCCGATTACCGCTCCTGGCGCCAAGCAACAGTGCGAGAGTAGCTGAGCCATCCTGATAGTTCATTTGATATAATTGAGTAAACAGCTATGGAGACAGAATTGTCTATATTGTCATTTTTTGTTTTATATTTTACTGGATGACATGGTGATTACACTTTAAACTGTTTAAACTGTTAACTTGCGTAAATAATGTAATGAAATATCAAAAGAAAAGAAAACAGGCACACATATATAGCCTATATATATATATATATATATATATATATATATATATATATATATATATATATATATATATATATATATATATATACAGTGAGGAAAATAAGTATTTGAACACCGTGCTATTTTGCAAGTTTTCCCACTTAGAAATCATGGAGGGGTCTGAAATTGTCATCGTAGGTGCATGTCCACTGTGAGACATAATCTAAAAAAATATCCAGAAATCACAATATATGATTTTTTAACTATTTATTTGTATGAAACAGCTGCAAATAAGTATTTGGACACCTGTCTATCAGCTATAATTCTGACCCTCAAAGACCTATTAGTCTGCCTTTAAAATGTCCACTTCCACTCCATTTATTATCCTAAATTAGATGGACCTGTTTGAGGTCGTTAGCTGCATAAAGACACCTGTCCACCCCATACAATCAGTAAGAATCCAACTACTAACATGGCCAAGACCAAAGAGCTGTCCAAAGACACTAGAGACAAAATTGTACACCTCCACAAGGCTGGAAAGGGCTACGGGGAAATTGCCAAGCAGCTTGGTGAAAAAAGGTCCACTGTTGTAGCAATCATTAGAAAATGGAAGAAGCTAAACATGACTGTCAATCTCCCTCGGACTGGGGCTCCATGCAAGATCTCACCTCGTGGGGTCTCAATGATCCTAAGAAAGGTGAGAAATCAGCCCAGAACTACACGGGAGGAGCTGGTCAATGACCTGAAAAGAGCTGGGACCACCGTTTCCAAGGTTACTGTTGGTAATACACTAAGACGTCATGGTTTGAAATCATGCATGGCACGGAAGGTTCCCCTGCTTTAACCAGCACATGTCAAGGCCCGTCTTAAGTTTGCCAATGACCATTTGGATGATCCAGAGGAGTCATGGGAGAAAGTCATGTGGTCAGATGAGACCAAAATAGAACTTTTTGGTCATAATTCCACTCGCCGTGTTTGAAGGAAGAAGAATGAGGAGTACCATCCCAAGAACACCACCCCTACTGTGAAGCACGGGGGTGGTAGCATCATGCTTTGGGGGTGTTTTTCTGCACATGGGACAGGGCGACTTCACTGTATTAAGGACAGGATGACCGGGGCCATGTATTGCGAGATTTTGGGGAACAACTCCCTCCCTCAGTTAGAGCATTGAAGATGGGTCGAGGCTGGGTCATCCAACATGACAATGACCCGAAGCACACAGCCAGGATAACCAGGGAGTGGCTCTGTAAGAAGCACATCAAGGTTCTGGCGTAACCTAGACCTAAACCCAATAGAGAATCTTTGGAGGGAGCTCACCTCCGTGTTTCTCAGCGACAGCCCAGAAACCTGACTGATCTAGAGAAGATCTGTGTGGAGGAGTGGGCCAGAACCCCTCCTGCAGTGTGTGCAAACCTGGGGAAAAACTACAGGAAACGTTTGACCTCTGTAATTGCAAACAAAGGCTACTGTACCAAATATTAACATTGATTTTCTCAGGTGTTCAAATACTTATTTGCAGCTGTATCATACAAATAAATAGTTAAAAAATCATATATTGTGATTTCTGGATATTTTTTTATATTATGTCTTTCACAGTGGACATGCACCTACGATGACAATTTCAGACCCCTCCATGATTTCTAAGTGGGAAAACTTGCAAAATAGCAGGGTGTTCAAATACTTATTTTCCTCACTGTATATATATATATATATAAAAGGTTCAAATGTTCACTTATATCTTACCTTGATGCGATTTTGTAGGCTAGTGTATTTTTTTTTTTATAATGCACATAAATGGACCATGGTGAATATATTTACACAGGTTTTCAACCCTATTTGAATATAAAAAACAAGTTGAATATAAAAAAGTCCAGTGCAAATGTTACTCCCGCTCGTCATCGGCAGCTGTCAGTCACAGTTGCTAGGCGACAAGAACAATCCCCTGCAGGCTAGACCGGTCCGAGCGCTTCAGATGCGCCCTTTCATATGAGACCTGTAGTTAGCAACAATTTGTTAATATTGTGACAATAGTCCCAGATGATGTCCCACCAGCAGGAGGCCTGACCAGGGTCTCTATTGCGGAGCCCATCCCAGTCCAGCACACCATGGGTCTTCCTGCTCAGCTGAATAAAAGTCTACATATTTCTTTCTTATTTTATATACTGTAAATTAAAAAAATTATGTTTTTTTTTTTTGGGATGTTTAAAGCATGTTGTAAATAGTTGGAAAAGGTAATTTTATGTAGCCTAGAACAAATTATTTTCATTTACCAATTTTAATTAGAGGAAAAAAGGTACAGAAGAATTTGTTTCATGTAGATATTATGACTGTCATTACAAAAATAAACAATGTCCAGAGCAACGAACTCTCTTTTATTTACACAGTTAAAGTTGCATAAAAATAAATAATGCACAGAAATATTTTTTTCCTTTTAAAAAATAAAAGTGAAAAAAAGTTAAACAAGAATGGTGACGAAGGAATTAAGATGAAGTTTATAAGAAAGAAAAACATGTGGCTTTTAACTCTGGTTTCGCTAGCTATTTAAGTAAATTAAAACATAATACTTACATTTAAATGTGAATTTGCCATCCACCACCGAACTCTCAGCCGTCATTTTTTTTAATAAAAATGCTGTCGTCACCAGCGCAATGACTTATGGGGTAAGATCATATCCATTTACGTATCCTTTCTTTCACGGGAAAACGAAGGGTGCATTTGGCGTCGCTTTTGAATCAGGGTAGCCTTCGTCGCGCCGCGATGACGCAATCGGCCTTCGAAGGATGCAGAATTGAAATGGTACAGCCAATTATCTTACCTTTCCAAGTCTCCCTAAAGTAAAAGAAATTCATTTTAAAATTATAAATGACATATACCCATCTACAGAATTCCTGAAATCTAAATTTGATATCGGAGAAAACTCTTGTCAATTTTGTGAAACTGATATTGAAACTACAGAACATATTTTTTATTATTGTAATCACTCAAAGTTATTTTGGTCTCAATTGTACACTAAACTATCGTGTATTATTACATGTGTAAACCCCCTTGAAAAATTAGAATCCAAACAAATTAAGTTTGGTGTACTTAAGAAAGATTGTTCACAGCACTAGGGGAGCGCGGGGCACAACCTAACGCGGGGTTAAATAAAACACGGACGTTTTACAGTTAGTCCGGATCAAGCCGGTTGTGTTTCTGCTCTTTTTCTCTCGCTGCCAAAAGACGGTCTCCCGTGAATTTGTGGAAAGTTTTGATAAGATTTTCTGAAGATACTGGACAAAGAGTGCCATGCAAGTACATTTTTTCGTCATACGTTTTCTTCGGTTTCTGAGTTGAGTGTGTACGTCACCAAATCTAACTTCATATTACCTTAATCACTGTCTTGTTGGCTAAAACACAGCACCGCTTTGAAACATGTCAGCAACTCCTAGCAAATGTTAGCTAGGCTTAAAATATATTTTACACAGCTGGGTTAGTTGTAGCACAGTGTTACAACCCGCCAAGTGTACCATGATAATCAAATGAAAACAGGGACAGGGAGCCACACAACTTTTCAGGTTTGAGTATTTATTTATATATTTAACTTTTTTTTATTTTATTTTTTTTACAATTTTGTTAACTATGCATTGATCACTTGTTTATTAAAAATATTGCCTGTTTTTAATGCAATAAACCCTTTAAAATGTGATTTTAAGCTTGTTTTTATTATTACTGTTATTAATAATAATAATAATAATAATTTTGCATGCAGCTGCCACACACAAATATAATTCAATTGCAATTACAATATTTGATGATTTTATTTATGTATTAATTTTTTGCAAAACTGTGGAGCCCTTTTCCTTACCATGATATTGATCCATAATAGAAGGATGATTGGATGAGGGATGGATGTATGGATATCTAGATACACAAACAATATCAAACTATACAGATACAATATTACTGAATTGTGTCGTACACAAGTGTTACAACTAACCCCTCTGTCTGTTACAATTAACCCCGCATATGGGGTAAGTTGTAACATTTGCAATTCTGTCACTTTCAGTGCAACTGTAAGAAAATGGTAGGTCCTAGAAAAAAACTTTAAGTGTCCATTTGTAGCAGAGATGTGTATGTTGCTTGTGTAAAAAAAAGATGAATCTAACTTAATTTTTTTAATAATTGAGCCAAAACCAAAATGTGTTAGGTTGTGCCCCGCTCTCCCCTACTTGGTTAACAATCTTTTTGAACTTGCTAAATACTTTATTCACAAGTGCAGATTTTTGAAAACCCCCCCAACCTTTCCTCATTTTTCTAATGAACTTAAAGCTTTTGCTGCTTCCCTTTGCACCCTTTCAAATGAGAAAGCCTCTACAGTAGCCAGTTTTTTTAATGCACTTTAAGTGCACTTCAGCTTCTTTACCCCTTGCAAGGACTTACTTTTACATAAATGTTATTCCCTTTATTTTTTTTAAATTATTTATTTATTTTTCTTTTTTGTCTTCTTGATTGTATATTTGATTTGAGTCTATGATTTGATTTGTATATGTCTGCCCTCTGAGAATTGTAATTAATATTGTTTGTTCAATACCTATTTTGTCTGTAAAATTGAATTTCAATAATAAAAAATAAATAAATAAATAAAAAAATTGAAATGGTACAGCCTTCATCGCGCCGCGGTGACGCAATCGGCCTTCAAATGCGGCCAATCGGGACACAGCACATTGGGACACAGCTAGTGTCGGCCCAGATCCGGTCCACATCTGGTAAGTGTGGAATACAATCCAATTGCGTACCAGATGTGGGCTGGATCTGGGCCGACACTATGTTACTATGTGTTCTTTTCTATAATCAAACATTTAAAGTAAACATTTATTATAAATGTAAAGAAATCAAACATTCCTCTTTTGAACCCTAAAAAGTGAATTAACACTTTACAATAAGGTTCATTAACATTATTAATGCATAAACTAACATGAGTGCAATACATTTGTTACAGTAATATTTGCTAATGTTAGTTAATAATAATACAGCTGTCCATTGTTTGTTCATGTTAGTTCATAGTGCATTAACTAATGTTTACATAAAACCTTTGATTTTAACTAATATTAATAAATGCTAGAAGTATTGTTCATTCTTAGTTCATGTTAACTGGGTGTTAACTAATGAACCTTATTGTAAAATGTTACCAGTTAATAATTACTATTTTATTATGATAAATCATCTGGTCTTTGTTGTTAGCAGCTGTCAGAATATGAAGCTCATAATTCATAACTGGGTTTATGAATTATTAAGGGACCATTAGTTATTAGTTAGTTAATTATTATTATTATGTCTTTTTTTTCTTTTTTTGCTGCAGTTAGTAGAAGTTTGACATTTTCACACATAAACGTATTGATCTGTCGTACTCCTCGTCAGCAGTGGGTGGCGCTCGAAGGCACAGAAGATGACATGGATCAGTCATCACCTGTCTAACACTGTTCAGTTTTGCATCCAGTAACGCAGAATAACTGGGTTTTATGTGGATAAATAACATCAAGAAAACTATTTAGATGCCTATATGCTCTTATTTAGCACTATTTGTGGCCTCAGAGTTTTTTTGCATTATTTGAACATTGCTAAAATTAAAAAAGTAGTGCTGGGCAACGATAAATTGCATCCAAAATAAAAGTTTGTTTACATAACATATGTGTGTGTACTGTGTATAATTATTTTGTATATATAAATACACACACATGCATGTATTTAAAAATATTTGCATGTTGTATATATGTATGCATAAAGGGTATTATATATAAATATAAATATTTTATATATAAATAACACATTTTTCTTAAATATATACATGCATGCATGTGTGTGTGTATTTATTTATACAAAATTAATAATACACAGTACACACACATATATTATGTAAACAAACTTTTATTTTAGATGTGATTAATAGTGATTAATCGTTGCCCAGCGCTAAAAAACCCCCGTTGTCGATCCTGTAGATTAACAGCACAATATGATCAATTCAACAATCAATACAGTGTCTCTTAATCAGAGGCCGATCATAAAGCACAGTGGCTCATGAACATCATTTACTGCTGCACAAGGGAAATAAAGCCAACGTGACCTTTCACCTTTCAGCACATGAGCCAACGCAGAAGGGTTATATCAACCCCAAGCGAACGAGGTCGTTTCCTGTCAAAATGGTGATGTTATGATGTTACTTGGAAAAATGCGCATTTGACAGACAGGCAAGTTGCTGTTTTTTTTATAATGACTGAATAGATTAATAGACTGGTGATGTTAAGGGACATCCCGTGTGTGGTGTCCACAGATGTGCCTGATTAATCGTGAAGGAGAAAACACATAATGAGTACGCTGAGAGAAAAAGGCATTTATTGAGCAAATATTTCTTTGCTAAAAACAAACACAGAGTAAGAAACATTTCCAGGGAAAAATCCCTGTTTGTACACAGTTTTGCCCTTTTAAAATGCTAAACGTTTCTGAATCAAAAATACATCCTGACTGCAATAAAAGGCACATTTGCTCAGTTGACAAACATAATGCAAAACACTGAATAATAATAATATTAATAAATAACATTGCACATGCACAATAAAGTTGATGAGAAAGGCAGTCATAATTAAAAAAAAAGTACGTTTGTAAAAGTCTGTTGGAAGTCAACATACATGAATTAAAAGGTGTATTAATTTTGCCTTCACAGATTCACAGCATTTATTGAAATAGGAATTAAACTTAATTAATTTGTAGGTGAAAATGAGTGTGTTTGTAAGTGCAACACATCACTAGGGTGAACTGGGTGGTTGCTATGTGATTGTTAAGATGTTTTGGATGGTTGCCAGGGCATTGCTATGTGGTTGCTAAGATGTTCTTTATGGTTGCCAGGGCGTTGCTATGTGGTTGCTCAGATGTTCTTTATGGTTGCCAGGGCGTTGCTATGTGGTTGCTTAAATGTTCTGGATGGTTGCCAGGGCATTGCTATGTGGTTGCTAAGATGTTCTTTATGGTTGCTAGGGCATTGCTAAGTGGTTGCTCAGATGTTCTTTAAAGCTGCAGTCGGCAAGTCTGGCAGATTGAGTGGATTTAGGCAAAATTTTGAATGTTTTATAATCTCGTGCCCCTCCCCCACTATCAACGAATACCCTCCCACCGAGTGCGTGCTCGTCAGTGCGTGTGCACCACGAACCTGCCCAACAAGTGCTAACGTTAGCTATCCATACAACACATTTGGGCAAACATACTTAGATTACTAACATAACACGAAGAAATAAAGTAACTGGTTGATAAAGCACAATTACCTGTCGAGAAGAAATGTTGCAAGCTCTGCATCCAGCTTGAACCCAATTAAATCACGTAAATCTCTCCACCTTTCAAATGCCGATCCGATGTTGATCCTGGTTTTATTACGGGCACGGTCGCTTTCTTTCTTTCTTTCTTTCTTTTCAGCAGGTGTTCTCTATTCCTGTGTTGTTTTTTACCTTCAAGCTCTTGAGGTTAACTGAGGAGTTGGAATCTTTTCCGCCATCACTCTTCGTTACTGCGAACTCCAGCGAACTTCAGGCGTGTGCATGTGATTGTAACGTGCGCGAGGGGTGGCGTGTGCACGACCTGTGATTGGCCGTCAGATCTCACACCCCCCTGCGCTGATTGGACACAATGAACCGGGAGCGGTGGATTTTTGCTAAACAAATAACAGCTCCAGGTGGAGTTAGAAGCTCGTTTTTATTTTCCTAAAACCACTGTATTTATGTTGTTCTGTCGGATTATAGTGTCGATTTCACTGAATATGATCAAAAAAATGTTGCCGACGGCAGCTTTTATGGTTGCCAGGGCGTTGCTATGTGGTTGCTCAGATGTTCTTTATGGTTGCCAGGGCGTTGCTATGTGGTTGCTCAGATCTTCTTTATGGTTGCCAGGGCATTGCTATGTGGTTGCTTAAATGTTCTGGATGGTTGCCACTTGCCAGGGAGTTGCTAAGGTGTTTTGAGTGGTTTGACTTGAGATATGAGATATGACTTTAGTTTTGATGTTTACACTTTAATGATGACTACATGCACAGAAATAAGTCACCCATCCACTGCCACAACAGAATTGGATGTGCATTGAACTGAAATTATTAGCAGCAGCAGCATCAGCAGTGTCTAGCAAGTCTAGCTCATATTTCAACCCCAAATCTAAAGGAAACACACACAAAAAAAATATTTTGCATAGTCATTTTTTTGTAGGCAAATTAAAGTAATAAATATTTTTGCAAGCCCATAACTACCAGATAGATATTTAAAAATTTAATTAAGAACATAATTTTGTGCATTATAGCAATTAACGTTTCAGGGTATTTAATGTAATGCCAAAAGGAAAAAATATATTACAATATTTATAATAACTGTATTATTAGTAAGATAATTTAATTGAATAACTAAATAAACTGCATAAATAATTCAAATTAAATACAGGTGAAATTCGAAAAATTAGAATATCATGCAAAAGTTATAATTATGAAAACCCCAATTTCAAAATCTCAGAAAATTAGAATATTACATGAAATCAATAAAAAAAAAGGATTTTAAATACAGAAATGTCAGCCATCTGAAAAGTATAATCATGCATATGTATATAGTTATATATACTAAATGTACTTTTCTACTAAATTTACTAAATGAACACACTCATTTTTCGAGTTTCACCTGTACTTAAAAAAATTACTTTTTCTTTGGAGGTAAAATACGTCCTTGACAGTATTTGTGAGTTTCTGCAGTCGTGCATCTACACGAGCGCGTGATCAAACTGTCCCCTCTCTAAAGCGTCTTTGGGATCAGACCAGGATGAGGACGGCATGCTACTGTACGGGTCCAGAAGAATCCGGAAACAACGGACCAGCAGGAACACCAGAAACAGCAGCAGGAGCCCCACAAAACACAGCGCTGTGTTCTGCTCTGAGTCCTGGGCCAGCAGGAGCCCAGCGGTGGCCCCGGGGCCCGAGACAGGAGCCAGAGACAGCAGCTCGTACTCCAGCAAAGGACTTTCACTCATCTTACACAGTTCAAAAGATGAAGCAAATCCGAGGATCGTGTAGGAATGAAAAAAAAATCACTTCAATATCTCAGTTGCATCTCCTCCTCACACTGTAAAAAATAGACATATTTTTTCTTTTATTATAATTCATGTGGTTCAGATAACACAATCTTTTAAGTTTCTGTTGATTAAACCAATATCCTTCATTGTATTATCTCAAACTTTTAAAGCAACCATTAACTTTAAGTTAAACCAACAATATTTTTTTTTACAGTGACACGTGAAGAGTCTCAAACTGCGTATTAAATGCAATCAAAAGTCTCGATATGAACTCGAATGTTTCTCATCAAATGATCCGAGCTGCTCCACAATAAAACCGCTTGATTCATCCAGGTGAACATGTCCTCAATGAGAAATCACACAGACGCAACAAATCGCAATGGAACAAAATTAAATTAGTTCACGCACAAAACTGTGGTCGGCGCTCAGATATCAGAGATCCAGCAGAGGACGTCCACATCTTCACTCAAACGTTGCATATGGACTCAAAACATGCTCTTCTGTGGATAATTCCTCATATTCAGGCATCAGTGAGATAACATGAGGCAAGATAAAAAGCTGCTATTTCCAGCAGGAACGTGACAGGAAAAGCCGCTCTGTGAATAAAGAGAAAGACGGCACACGTAAATCATGGGATCTCAAAATATTGAGGATCAATAGCGGCCACAGAAAAGTGAAGTAAATCAGGTCACCTCTTCACCGCAGCATTAAAGGAGTAGTTCACTTTAAAAAAAACTTTTGCTGATAATTTACTCACCCCCATGTCATCCAAGATGTCCATGTCTTTCTTTCTTCAGTCAAAAGAAATGAAGGTTTTTGATGAAAACATTCCAGGATTTTTCTCCATATAATGGACTTCAATGGACCCCAAACGGTTCAAGGTCCAAATGAGTGTTTCAGTGCAGCTTCAAAGGGCTTTAAACGACACCAGACGATGAATAAGGGTCTTATCTAGCGAAACGAGCCGTCATTTCAAAAATAAATAAAGTTTAAGTTTTATAAGCACAAACGCTCGCCTTGCTCTGTTCTGTGATGCGCGTTCGTGACGTCACGTAATACGCAATTACGTTAAAAAGGTCACGCTTGACGTATGTGCGAGTCAGTGTTTACAAGATGAACGTGCAAACAAAGTCAAACACCGTTTACAAAAAAAGGAAGTTAAAAGGTAAAACAACGATGCCGGACGATTTTGAACTTAGAGGAGAAGCGTGACCTTTTCAATGCAATTGCGTATTACGTGACGTCACGAAAGCGCATCACAGAACAGAGCAAGGCGAGCGTTTGTGCTTATAAAACTTTAACTTTTTTATTTATTTTTGAAATGAGTGATCGTTTCGCTAGATAAGACCCTTATTCATCGTCTGGTGTCGTTTAAAGCCCTCTGAAGCTGCACTGAAACGCTCATCTGGACCTTGAACCGTTTGGGGTCCATTGAAGTCCATTATATGGAGAAAAAGCCTGGAATGTTTTCATCAAAAACCTTCATTTCTTTCCGACTGAAGAAAGAAAGACATGGACATCTTGGATGACATGGGGGTGAGTAAATTATCAGCAAAAGTTTTTTTAAAAGTGAACTAATCCTTTAAAGCACAAGGCCTGTATAACAGTCAACGCTCCAGCAAAGGCTCTGGACAACACTGGGTTTCCCAACGTTTCGTCCCAACACTCTTAAAAATAAAGGTTCCTAAATAGGGGTCATAGAAGAACCATTTTGGTTCCCAAAAAACCTTTTAGTGAATCGTTCTAAAAATAACCATTTTTTTAGATGATTTGGCCGCTCATTCCACCTAGTGTCCAAAAGTCATTTTTTTATTAACTTTGAGAAAGGTTTGTGTCAGATAAATAATCATTCTGTTAAATTTAATGTATTGGTTCTTTATCTGCATCATCGACTCCATAAAGAACCATTTTGTTCCACAAAAGTTTATTTATAGTGGAAAAGGTTCTTTAGATTATTAATATGTTCAAAAAATGGTTCTTTTTAGAACGATTCACTAGAAGGTTTTTGTTTCATTTTTAAGAGTGAAGTTAATCAGCAGTAAATAGAGACTGGGATTCCCTCTCTCTTTGTGTCCTGAAAGCTGATTCCTGTCCCAAAGACAGCGGAGGTAATAATAACTCACGGGTTAAGGCCAGGTCAAAGGGCATCTATACTGTATGTACTGTACAAATTTAGAAAAAGGTCATTTAGACAAAAACTGCTTTGGTTATCACACAGCCTCAATCTGTACTTTAAAGCCTCAATGAATGTCAATAGGACCATGAGGTTGATATATAGCATAATTTTTTGTTATGAAAATATTATTTGGTGACAGAATCAACCTTGCTTGTAAATAAAACAAAGATTATTGGAGAACATTTTATAAGAAAATACTAGTCAGTCTTACTACTAAATTTCACAATATATATAACATATATATATATATATATATATATATGAGTGCTGTCAAATCGATTTATACACACACACACACATATATATATACATATATATACAGTACATATATACACATATATGATTCAAGTTATTTGTAGAGGGAAAAAATCATATATTTATATATATTAGTGCTGTCAAATCGATTAATCCTATTTATCGCATCTAAGAAAAAACTTTGTTTATATATGTGTGAGTGTGTGTGCGTTCTATGTGTATACACACACACACACACACACATACATATAGTCTACATATAGACATACTGTATATATAGCCTATATAGGATGCAAGTTATATATATATATAGTTTTTTTTTTCGCTCTACAAATAACTTGCATCCTATCATCATATGTAAAAACCATAAGAGAATGCTGTTTCAGAAAGGTTATGAAGGTCGATATGGTTAACATGATCAGATGAGTCAATCCTGCCTGTGCAGAAACACAGATCAATAGCAGATCTGATCGATCCACTCACAAACTTCAGATAAATCACTGTTTGCTGTCTATGATCTTGACTGGAGCACCTCTGGATTAAACTATATGACGCATGTTAGCAATCAGAGAAAACAACGGATTTATAGTAACCACAGTTGTCATAAACCACGCAGTCACCATGAACTGCCTAATTATCATATTGTGTTTTCAACTTTCAGGATTATTAGTCACATATTAAACATCGACGTTATAGTGAAATGTGCGCCAGACCATATTTAATAGCGTAAAACTCAAATTAGGGATGTGTACACTAAAAAAGTAGCTATATTATATTATATATTGGCATATTATTATAAATAATATCAAATGTATGGTTACAAAACATGGGCCTGAACTATAATATGTTTTACAATGTAACCTGATGATGTCTTTATACTACCATAGGCTACAGGCGTCATTAGTCTTATCAAGTTTTCTTTTCTGTTTTCAGTGAAATTCAATTTATTGTATGGCAAATACAGGCAATATGAACATTAACAAAGCACGCATAGCATTTTATACTATGCAACAACTTAATTAAAAACTAGGTTTAAAAAAAATGAAACAGAACATACCCATGTTGACGGTCCGGAGCGCGTGCTCATCTGGCATCTCTCCCGCGCGCGCTCACTGTCATCACTCATGTGCACGCGCTCATGTGCGATTGGCGGATTGGCATTAGTGCATGCATGTAACTGGGGCTAGTTGTCACAATTTCACTCATGGAGGGTTAGTGACTGAAATCACATTTAACACACACTAGGTTGTCATAATATAGGGCAAGTTGTCACAATTGAAATCTGCTTTTTACTGGCAATGATTTGATAAAATATTTCTGAAATGTGAAATACTTAAGTAAAATAAGTAAACTAGGCTATGAAAAATGAAAAGGTATCCTTCTACAAAATATAAAACCATAATATTATATGTAAATAATGATTTGTAGCGTATAGAAATACAGTATACAACACACATTTGCATCATCATCATCATCATCCTTTTCATCTTTATCTTCATGCTTAAAACAAGAAAAATACATGGTAGTAGACTGTAAATAAATACGTTTTATCTTACACTGTGTCTCAAGTAATCTTGATTTAAGGATGTTTGCATATTATTACTGGAAAACAAGACAAGAATACTCTTTAAGATTTATTTATTTATTGCAGTATTGATATATGGATTTCATCAGAGAGCAGAGAGGGTCTCCAGAAGTATTTTGTCAATTTTATATCACTAGCTATAAAATGTGTTCATTCTAATGTTCAAACAGACCCAACACTCTTATTGCCAAGCTATTGGAACATTTCCAGGTTAAATAAAATAATATAATATAATATAATATAATATAATATAGCTTATTAACCTCTAAAATCTGTATAAGGACTAAAACTTTGATTTACACTTTACAGTAAGGTGTATTCATGATAAGATGATAATTCTCTGGATGTTCCTGTGCAGTGATGTCCCAGCTAATAAAAACTGTTCTAAGACCATTTTGATAATGTTCAGTTATGGAAATGATATTTCTGAGCGTTCTCAGGACGTTCAAATCATCCAGTTTTGAAACAAGTAACGTTTAAAAAAAAAGTGAAACCCGAAATATAATTAGCATTTTTAGAATGTTAGTAAAGACCACAGATAACCATCAACGAACATTCTATACATTTTACTGGAAGAACTTTTGATCATAACTTTCAGAGAATCTTGCTAAAGTTCTTCGAACATTTCCTGTTATCTGGAGAATCTCTGCCTGTCTGATTTGATTTCTAAGCAATAATTCAGGTGTGTGTGTGTGACTGTGTGTGTGATAGGTTTAGGGGTCAGGTTAGTGAGTGTGTGTGTGTGTGTGTGTGTGTGTGGGTTGGTTTATGTGATTTATGAGGACACAAATGTGTATAATGACATGTGTGTTACACTTGTATTACAACTTATAGGTGGTTTATGAGGACATTTCAAAAGTCCTCATAATTCAAATAGCTTAAAAAACATAAAAAACAATGTTTTATTAAAAATGTAAAAATGCAGAATGTCTCCTGTGATGGGCAGGTTTAGGGGTAGGGTTAGTGTGTGTGTGTGTGTGTGTGTGTGTGTGTGTGTGTGTGTGTGTGTGTGTGTGTGTGTGTGTGTGTGTGTGTGTGATGGGCAGGTTTAGGGATAGGGTTAGTGTGTGTGTGTGTGTGTGTGTGATGGGTAGGTTTAGGGATAGGGTTAGTGTGTGTGTGTGTGTGTGTGTGTGATGGGTAGGTTTAGGGATAGGGTTAGTGTGTGTGTGTGTGTGTGTGTGTGTGATGGGCAGGTTTAGGGATAGGGTTAGTGTGTATGTGTGTGTGTGTGTGTGTGATGGGTAGGTTTAGGGATAGGGTTAGTGTGTGTGTGTGTGTGTGTGTGATGGGTAGGTTTAGGGATAGGGTTAGTGTGTGTGTGTGTGTGTGTGTGTGTGTGTGTGTGTGTGTGTGTGTGTGTGTGTGTGTGTGTGTGTGTGTTGTCCTCCGGGTCTAGCACTGTAAATGTGCTACGGTCATATGGAAAGCACAAAGGAACTGCTGCTGTCATAAAGTATTTTGGGCTCAGAGTGAATCCCCCCTGGGCTCTGAGACACAGCTGACCCGCAGTCCTGTCTGCCTTTACAGCTAATGAAATCTTGCATCAAATCTCCGCTTTGCTACAGTATCATATTACAACTCATTGTAAACTTTCCTCTGAATTTAATATGGAAAATGGTGCGAAGAGGAACAGTATTTGTATCGCGCTCGCTATCATCTCTCACTCCAGCCGTAATGAGGAATGTTTTCAAGATGATGCAGGAGTTTATGAATATCTTGTCAGCCACTGGAGAATTCATGCATCTTTGACAAAATATGATGTATTGTGCTGTGAGCAAAACTTACATCCACTAAAAGAAACTGCATAGTAACTGTGGTTGCTCGGACTTTAGGCCTATAAAAAGTATGGTAGAAACATTTTAATTTTTACAGACTGAATTTCAATTAGCAGATTTTTAAAAATATTTTATTAACTGAAATTATGTTAATATATCAAATGAAAATCTGATTAATAGATTAGAACCCACATTAGACATGAAGTTTGTTATGAGAGTCGTGCTAGAAAGTTGGTGTTTCATCTCCAGAAACTGCAGAAGTCCAACACAAGTCCTGCACAACACCAGTGGAACTGAAATCCACAGGAGCGTCTCCATCTCCATGAAGGACGTATTCGTGGCCCAGAGTCAATTTTGTGGCTAGCAGAGCACTTCCAAACCACGTTTTCATCTTGCCATTAATGAGATCTTCAAGGCCTGGGATACGAGATTTATTTAGTTCTTTTGCTGATTCTGACTGATAAGCCTTTTTAATCCTTTTCCTCAATGACGCTCCTCAAAGTGCACAACACGACATTTTCCACATTCCAGGAGAATAATTGATATTTCTTGTCTATTATTTGTATCCGTTGGATTAATCTCTTTCATTTTCTGTAAATTTCCATCAGGCTCTTCCTGGTATTTGAAGAAATACTCTCACAAACATGGCCACCATTTGCACAACACTTGCATTATCCAGGCATTTTAACACATCTGTCATGTGTTCTTGCAATTGCTTTGAGGATTGTATAGGCATATTTCCTGTTTCCACAGCCATCTGCACAATACTGAGTTGATCAATGTTTTTATTTTCATGTATGATTTGGGACAGAACCTGAGAGAAGAGCTGAATGGGCCCTAAAATCATTTTTTTTGAGAGAGATGCTAACGGTCTAATCAGATTCAATGATCTATGCTAAGCTATGCTAAAAGTGCTACTGCCAGACCCGGATATCGGCTGAATGGATTAAAAAATGGTAAAACTCGACTGTTTAACTCTAGGGGAGTTGGAAAATGAGCCTATTTCCCCAAAAAAGTGTAGTTTTTCCTTTAAGGGAGGGTTAAGCTGTAAGGAAGGGTCAACAGTGTAACTACATATATTTATTACAGCTGTAATTACATGCAGATATTTTCAAAATATAAGTACAATGTAAAAAAAAAATGTATGTACACAATACGTCCATTGTATCAAATTATTAATTTCAATGTAAGTACATGGTGCTTAAAGCCACTTTATAAAGTGGGACCAAAAAGGTTTATCATAAGGGACATGAAAAGATCCTGCATAACAGGAATGATCCAGTTACTAACAGAGAAGCTCAGTGAAGACCTCAAAGGGATAGTTCACCCAAAATTAAAATTTTGTCATCATTTACTTACTCTCATGTTGTTCCAAAACAGAATTAATTTCTTTGTTCTGCTGAACACAAAAGAAGATATTTTGAAGAATATAGGTAACTAAACAACAGTTAATGAGCCTCATTACTATGTTTACTGTCTTCCCAACATTCTTCAAAATATCTTCTTTTGTGTTCAACAGAACAAAAAAAGTTTTGGAACAACATGAGAAGAAGTAAATGATGACAGAATTTTAATTTTTAGGGTGAACTATCCCTTTAACTTTAATAAAAGTGATAAATCTTTTGCGACATTGTGAATGACATTATTCCAAATTCTTGAGGTTAGATGTCTCATATCCCTCGTGCATTAACTTGCAGGAATCTAGAACATGACGTGATTTTTGACATCTTTTTTCAGTGTAAAATGGGTCAGATTTGTCATTTTAATTACCCACATAATTGACTTATTAAGGGCTTGTATCAGAGAGACGTTCTGCTCTACCTGCTCTCCTATCTCTGGATGAGAAATCGTTCTCTTTCGGGTTATTGTCAGGGGATTGACGTCCTCAGAGACGCCATTATGAAGCTGTGTGAGCGTCTGTCATTCATTTGCACCCGCAGCTCCTGAGGGGTTTCTTCAGTGCTCTGTGTTTAGTACAGCTTTGTTTTTATTGGGTGAAATATAAAATTAAAGCTAGCTTTGAAAGCATAAGATCACACTCTCCTTTTAGAGCGTCTCCAAGGCCACGCCTCCTTCACACACACACACACAGAGCAGAGTCTGCAAAGCGTCACGATGTCACGCTACACACACGGGTAACAGGAAGATCCAATAGCATTATCTTTATTAGGGTAATCCGTACTCATAATCCAGTTCAGGCAAAGGTTCAAAATCCACAAGGGCAATCCAAAACATAGAACACAAATAGGAAACGCAAGGCACAAAAGTGTGAGGACATTAAACAAGGACTCCGTAACAGACACTGACAAAGACAGGGAACATATACACATCTCTAACAAGACTAACACAGAACAGCTGGGAACAATGATTACAGGGAACAGCCGAGTGCAATGAACTGATGAGTGACAGTGACAGACAGAATGCTGGGAATTGAAGTCAAATGTGAAGGACACCGTGAGAACGAGGACCTCTAGTGATAGACAAGGGAACACAACCAGACTCTGTGACACACGAGAGACGGTGTTAAATGACCTCGTGTCTCAAAGCACATAACTTTACAAAAATAATGAACATAAACAACTTACAGAGCTCTTAGTTTAGTTTTACCGTTATTGTCATTGCATGTACAATGAAATTTGACATCTCTCATAGAAAACAAACTGTATTCATCCATATTACCCATATTACTCTTCCTGACTGCACCGTTGATATGTTCAATTTGTCAAAATATTAGATAACTTGTATTTCATATTCAGGGTATACAAAAATACCATATCGGAGTGTCTATTTACACAAAGTGCAAATGGCCATCCTTGTTGGCAGAGGATATTTACACGTACACCGTCCACCAGTATCTAATGAATCTGATAACCGGATCAGTGGCGTGGAGACCGGGGTTACATTAGCTGTTGATACGACCCACCCAAGTTTGAATCTGCCTTTTAATAAAAGCATTTTTGTCTCTATTAGATAGGAAGCACAAGACCCCTGCCAGATTATTACCCCTGCCAGATTATTACCCTCTGCCAGATTATTACCCCCTCTGCCAGATTATTACCCCCCTGCCAGATTATTACCCTCTGCCAGATTATTACCCCCCTGCCAGATTATTACCCTCTGCCAGATTATTACCCCCTCTGCCAGATTATTACCCCCTGCCAGATTATTACCCCCTCTGCCAGATTATTACCCCCTGCCAGATTATTACCCTCTGCCAGATTATTACCCTCTGCCAGATTATTACCCCTGCCAGATTATTACCCCTCTGCCAGATTATTACCCCTCTGCCAGATTATTACCCTTTGCTAGATTATTACCCCCCTGCCAGATTATTATCCCTCTGCCATATTATTACCCTCTGCCAGATTATTACCCCCTCTGCCAGATTATTACCCCCTCTGCCAGATTATTACCCCCTGCCAGATTATTACCCCCCTGCCAGATTATTACCCTCTGCCAGATTATTACCCCCTGCCAGATTATTACCCTCTGCCAGATTATTACCCTCTGCCAGATTATTACCCCTGCCAGATTATTACCCCTCTGCCAGATTATTACCCTTTGCTAGATTATTACCCCCCTGCCAGATTATTATCCCTCTGCCATATTATTACCCTCTGCCAGATTATTACCCCTCTGCCAGATTATTGCCAGATTATTACCCCTCTGCCAGATTATTACCCTCTGCCAGATTATTGCCAGATTATTACCCCTCTGCCAGATTATTACCCCTCTGCCAGATTATTACCCCCTGCCAGATTATTACCCTATGCCAGATTATTACCCTCTGCCAGATTATCACCCTCTGCCATATTATTACCCCTCTGCCAGATTATTACCCTCTGCCAGATTATCACCCTCTGCCAGATTATTACCCTATGCCAGATTATTACCCTCTGCCAGATTATTACCCTCTGCCAGATTATCACCCTCTGCCATATTATTACCCCTCTGCCAGATTATTACCCCCCTAGTATAGTATGTTTAGGTTTATGTGTGGGGTTAGAATTAGGCAATGAGGTTCTGACTTCAACGAGGGGGGTAATAATTGTCAGGGAGTTGAAATTCGGCACAACACTGGGACTCGAGCTCGGGTCGGCCGAAGGAAAAATATTCAAAAAGTGTGAATAAAGTGTTAAACGTGTAGAGTTAGGACTAGGAGTAGCTGTAGGGACAGCCCGATCTCGTGAAAGTGCGTATCTATAGCACAAATTTAATTTCTCGTACCATTTATACACCAAAAACATTTTTTGCATGCATATGATACGCAGTTTATGGCGTGTAATGCGCACGCACTCCACACCCCTAATCATACCCAAGGGGTTTACAGTGCGTATCATTTGCACGCAAAAACTAATTTTGGCGTATAAATGGCACGAGAAATAAAATTTGTGCTATAGACACACACTGTCATGATATCGTGTTGGTAGGGAAGGTAATGTCGAATACAATTAATGTCCCAATAAAGCAGCATCGATTTATGATTTTAATGAATATAATCATATACACTGAATATGTTATTATTATTGCATACTGTTTTATAATACAATACACTGAGGTGTAAATAGTATTTTATATATGGTCACTGCGTGTGCATTAATTCTGTATTTATTGGGACATTTATATGTTCCTCTCATAGTTCAGTGCTCAGAGTGAATGAAGAAATACACATCTCTGTGTTATATCCCGTTGCTTTTATCTGATGAATAAATGCAAAAGATAAAAGAAGATATTTTGAAGAATGTCGGAAAGCAAACAGTTGATGGACCCCATTGACTTTCATAGTATTTTATTTAGGGTCCATCAACTGTTCATTTACAAATATTCTTCAACATATCATCTTCTTTGGTGTTCAGCAGAAGAAAGAAACTCATACAGGTTTGGAACAACTTGAGGGTGAATAAATGAGTACATTTTCATTTTTAAGTGAGCTATTTCTTTAAGTGAGTCTGTGCGAATCAGAGCCTAAAGAAGGGAGCCATTACTCTTTACTTTTTATAATTGTAGAATTGCCAAAAACTGAAGTGTCAGAGAATCTGATGCAAACCTCCATGTATTTCAGCATTAGAAAGGCTGGTTTTGCTGCTGCTGCATGTTGTAAATTTTTAGTGATTCTATTGGGAGGGAAGATGCAATAAAAATGACAGCTGACATGTGCAAGTATATGCTCACACTGCAGATGTAAGATTACTGTACACTTAAACAGAAAGTGCATTCAATTATAGTGCTTAAAATAAAGGTCCTTTATTGGCATTGAAGAACCTTTAAAATCCACTGAACAAAAGGTCATTTTTTAGTGTGTGTGTGTGTGTGTGTGTGTGTGTGGGGGGGGTCTTTAGATTTTTTACATATTTTTCACATTAAGACAAATTGTTCTTTTAACAACTGTTGACTGAAATTGCGTTTTTAAATAATTCATTATGGGAATCATGGTGAGGTTTACTGACATGAATGTTTTGTAATGTTAATACGCGGACCTTTCCAGACACCCACTGAACATCATGTATTATTTATTATTTACCTTCACTTCACTGTCCGTCTGTCTGATAATGATCTTTAATTGAGCATTTCTGAGACTGCGACATAAATCGATCCAGTGATAATGAGTAATCTGTAATGAATTATGGACATGAGAGCTAAGTACACAAATATGTAAATATAATTTTTAGGGCTGTGCAACGATTAATTGCGATTAATCTCATCCAAAATAAAAGTTTATGTTTACATTATATATGTATGTGCACTGTGTATAATTATTTTGTATATATAAATACACACATGCATGTATTTATTAAAAAAAATGTATGAAATATTTATATGTAGTATAAATTATATATTAATATAAATACAGTATATACATGCAAATATTTCTTAAATATATACATGCACATGTGTATTTATATATATAAAATAATTATGCACAGTACACACACGTATTTTATGTAAACACAAACTTTTAATTTGGATGTGATTAAGTGTGATTATTCCAGATCTAGTCGTGTTGTGTAAACTATGGTTAATAATTGTTCTCTATGGGTGCTGTGCAGTGATATCATATACACAATAACTGGTGAACGGCTACTGTAAAAATTTTTTGTAAATTTATCGGTAAACTACTGTAAATTCTACGGTATAAACCTGTAAGTAAGTTTCCTTACTCTATACGGTGAAAACTGAAATAGCCTGGATTTAATGGGACATTTTCATAAAATATGCTTCTGTTTAATGTACAGTTTTTGGAAGTGAAAAAGATCTGAAATTGCATACTTTAGATAGGCTACTATATATGCCCAGAAACTTGCCTCACGACTGTTAAAGAAAGTATGTTCTACAAGGGGTTTACTCTGGCCTGAACATATGACAACATTTTAAAGAGACTTAACTTTCAAGTCTAGATGGGGTACTTTAAAAGAAAGAGAGAGAAAAGAGAGTTTTCAGGAGTGTGTGACAGGCCATTTATTAAAACTAAACTGCAAAAAAAAAAAAAAACTCGTTCAGAAATCTTCATGAGTGTGAAGTTTCAGAGAAATTCAAATGCTATATATAGGCCTAAATGTAAAATATGCAGATGAGTAAAATATGAGCACACATGAGAATATGCATAGGACACCCTCTAGTGTCTGTCAGGAGGAACACAGATGTGGACTGTAGAAGAAGAGCACAACACGCTCCTGCCATGCAAGATGCCTGAAGAGAAGGAGAGGATCTGACTGCAAGGAGGATTTACTGGAAGAAACACAATTATCAAATAACCAGGAACAGAAACACGCGCAAACAACAACTGACAAAGCAATAAGAGAAACTCAACGGCTATAAACACACAAACAATCACGAAAACTATAAAAACTACAAAAGGACTACAAAGATGGCAGACAGAACAGGAAACAGGAAGTATAATAAAAGTCCAAGGACAAATAAGGAGAACATATAGCAATACCCAGCAATGCTGGAAAGATTATTGTTTAGAATATTTTAATGTTCAGTTCTCTTATCCTATAAGTATATATGTGATCTTAGGTTATTATATTAAGGATGATTACTCAAAGGATGCTGGTTTCATAATTCTATTTTCTTATTGCAAATTCCATAATCACAAAAGCAAATTCTCAAATGGCAAGTTTATTTTTACAATGCTTAAGAAGGAGGTTAAAATGTGCATAGATAAAATATCAAAATCTGAAACCAGTAAAGCAATTTAAACAACTGCAGTATGCTGTTCATTTAATACGTTCATATAAAAAGGAATGTTTAATTGTGCTTATTCAACAATTATTTACCCTCTTTTCTTTCTTTACATTTTTTAAAGAAGCTTGTGAAATGTCCCTTCTGTTGTGTTATGGAATATGTTCTTGTACATGCTATTTGTTGATAATAAAGGACAAAACTTTTACACTTTTACACAAAAGTAATAACTTGCTCTAAATTTAATCTCATTGCTGTCAAGAAGAAATAACTGTGATCTGATTTGCATTATGGCAATACAAAAATGTTACTTTTAATCATAAAATATGATGGAACAATGACAGTTTATAGTAAATATGACATTTTCTCTTTCATTCTCTGAGAGAGAAACTCTTTGTTTGCAGTTTTGCATTGGGTCATGTGACGGAATCTAAATCCAGCCTTCATTTGCATGTTACCATGGTAAGGTGATTTGACGCACCTCATTAATAATCTCTCAACCATCCCCGAATCTTCCTCAGACACTTCACACTCCACGCTCTTATTAAGACCAAAATAAACATGGTTAAAACCAATGACAAAGCAATAAACTAACAAACACTTTACGTTTAGGTTCATTTCAATTTCATGGTCCACTTTCCATCAGTTTTATATTTCACTAATATAAAAAATAACAATTTGGTAAATTTTTGAAAAATAAGAATGTAAGCAATATAAAAACAATTTGACTGCACATTCTGAAGCTGAACATTAGCACCATGTTTATTAAAATAATATCCTCACTATTAAAAAATGATTTGTTGTTTCAACTTTAAAAACTCTAAAAAATGCTGGGTTGTTTCAATCCATGTCAAATATGGACAAACAATGACAAGCATTGGTTTAAATTAACCTATAGGTTTAAACGGTTTAAAGTCCCCCTGTAGTCAGTCAATTTATCACTTAAAACTCATCTTTAATCACCAAAATGACTTTTTTTCCCATTGAAAACAATTCTTCATGCCTTAAAATATTTTGAATGTTACTTGACACCCTTGCCTCATTTAGTATGCGTGGTTCTATGAATATGCAAATGAGCCCCGCCTCCACTCTCTCACTCAGAGATCCACTGGTTGACGATCGCACGTTGATCTGATTGGTTACAAGGTCGTTTGTGACGTCAGAAACACCAGCGATTTCACACCGTGTTTTTGAGACTGTCTTTGGTTCACTGCAGTTTTAAGCAGAAAATACTCAGCAATGCTGTCGACTTATGAACTTACACATGCTTTGTCTTAAAGCGTATTAAAAACACCACATATACACATAAACAACATTAAAAGCTGGATTTTCACCACAGGGGGACTTTAATTTAAACCAACGGTTGTGTTTGACCCAAACATGGGTTGAAATAACCCAGCATAAGTGACCGGTGTGCATTACCATTTTTAGTTACTGGATTAGTTCATGCATTGCATCTTTCCAGCTCTAGGAAAATGTAAAAAAACAAAACAAATTCCAAAGACCTCCCAATGTTAATATATAACATATTTGTCCTCTAGGAAGCTTATTCAGCAGTCACACCTCACTTCCTGTCTGCCACAGGAAACACTCGGGGTCATGAAAGGTCAACTCACATATTTCCTTCTGGCCTCTGATTCCTCCAACGCTTGAGATTCCTGATTAACTTATTATAAATACTTCCTGGCATTAAGTTTGTACCGATATGCGTCTTATATGCATGCATATGATAATAAAGAGTTGTCTATAATAATGCGATTTCCACCACATCTCAAATTATGCGTAGAGCATTCTGTGATGGAAATTACATTTTAGGAATTGACACACAATAAAAATAAATGTTATGAATAGTAAAAATTCATTTGTAGAGCTCTCTAATCATAATTGTTACTAGAAATAATTGAATTAGAGAGCTCCATAATCATAATTGTTACTAGTAATAATTGAATTAGAGCTCTATAATCATAATTGTTATTAGTAATAATTGAATTAGAGCTCTATAATCATAATTGTTATTAGTAATAATTGAATTAGAGCTCTATAATCATAATTGTTACTAGTAATAATTGAACTAGAGCTCTATAATCATAATTGTTATTAGTAATAATTGAATTAGAGAGCTCTAATCATTATTGTTACTAGTAATAATTGAATTAGAGCTCTATAATCATAATTGTTATTAGTAATAATTGAATTAGAGCTCTATAATCATAATTGTTACTAGTAATAATTGAATTAGAGCTCTATAATCATAATTGTTACTAGTAATAATTGAATTAGAGCTCTATAATCATAATTGTTACTAGTAATAATTGAATTAGAGAGCTCTAATCATTATTGTTACTAGTAATAATTGAATTAGTGAGCTCTGTAATCATAATTGATACTAAAATTGAGAGAGTTCTATAATCATAATTGTTACTATAAAGAATTTGATCAGAGCTCTCTAATTGTATTTGTTACAAGATATAATTGAATTGTAGCGCTCTCTAATTTACTTCCTACTACTACAAGTGAAATTGAGTAACACTGAACACTTGAAGCTATCGCTATACCACAGCACATGTGTGAGGCCCTGATATATGCAGTGTTTATAGCGCCCTCTGCCGGACAGATGACCCTGATCTGCGGGACTCCTCCTCTAATGCAGACCGAGCAGATCACTCTTCCTGCGGTGTGTGTGACAGCAGCACTGGCGCCGTGTGTGTGTGTGTGTGTCTAACATTCATCTGATTATTTCTTCTTGCATTGAGTTATTAATACAGCATCATCAGATTTACCGCGGACTACAGGACGAGCGGCTTCTCTAAAATGGCCAACAGAGATGATGAATACGATTTCTTGTTCAAAGGTAAATTCTGCATTCCCTCATACAGAGCAGAGGAGTAATCATTCATAATCCACCCATTGTTTCAGACCTATAGATCTGAGAGTCTGTTGTATCAGGAAAGCTTTTGCGATGGTCTGAAATCATGCCATTTTTAACTGTCTTTAACATAGAAACGCCCGCAGAGGCATCAATACACATCCATCGATCAGTAAAACATCTGTTTGTGATGGCACCGGCTGGGATCGGGATTTATGGGCCTGAATGATGGGAAACTGAACATGATGCATGCATTAAGAAACCAAATTAGGATCTTGCTGTAGTCATACATGTGATTTCAAGCAACAACAAAAAACCGCTTAATTATGGCTGTCTGCTTTGCACTGCTTTCTATGATAGTGTAATGTATGATAATAAGTAGGTCACATCGTGATATCATCTCCTCCAGCTGGTTTGTTACACTGTAACCGATGTTACTTTGATTGTAGCACGTCACCGCCCGATCAAAGTCTGACGCGGCAAAACTGTTACATTCGATTTTCACACGATCAGCATTATACATGTGGAACAAAGTTCGTCCTGACTTCCTAGCAGGACAACACAAGAAGACCAGCAGCCCTCATGACACCTCCCACCCTCACTCACCCACTGCACACTCATTCACAGATGAAACTGTGCAATCGTTTACTCACACGATATTAATACCATTTAAAATATCTGTTTTTTTTCTATCTGAATATATGTTAAATGTAATTTATCAGATGTTTTAGAGAAGTATCAGAGTTCAAAATTAACTTTTTGTTACACTTGTGATGAGTCATATGATATATATAGGCTCCCAGCTAACAATTTATGGTTCAGAACATTCTGGGAACGTTATTTTTTGGTTGCGGGAACATTCCCTTTAGGTTTTGTTTCCCATGGAAAGTTTTATTAACATTCAGGGTTATAACCCTGAGGGAACGTTCCCTAAACGTTAGTTTTTGGTTTGGTTCAAACTAACCTTTAGAGAACCATAAACTAACGTTCCCTAACGTTCTGTGTTAGTGTCTTCATATTTTCATATTGACGGCTTCAATTTGTAATGTTTTTTTAATGCTAGGTGGTTTTGAATGAGTTTTTGGCTTGATTTAAAGAATATTTGCAATTTCAGTATGTTTATGTACTCAGCATATAAAGTTTGAGGTCAGTAAGATTTTATTGACCGTTTTTTATACTCAGCGATTGATTTGATCAAAAATACAGTAAAACACATTTTCTATGTGAATATATGTTAAAATGTAATTTATCAGATGTTTTAGAGAAGCATCAGACTGCGTCTTGAGGAAAGGGCCTTCAAAACAAGGGAAACTAAAACAGTTATAAAAGGAATTAAAATAAAAATGGACAAATATGGAGAACATAATGATATATTTTTTACAAAATAAAAGCAAGGGAAACTAAAACAGTTATAAAAGGAATTAAAAGAGATAATACATAAACTTCTCATCTTGCAAAACCCCGGTGTGTATCATATCTTTGTCTGTTTGTGCGTCTGCTCTCAGTTGTTCTCATCGGAGATTCGGGTGTCGGGAAGAGTAACCTGCTGTCGCGCTTCACTCGCAACGAGTTCAACCTGGAGAGCAAGAGCACGATAGGAGTGGAGTTCGCCACCAGGAGCATTCAGGTGGACGGCAAGACGATAAAAGCTCAGATCTGGGATACGGCAGGACAGGAGCGGTACAGGGCCATCACCTCTGCGTGAGTGCAGGCTATAGACCAGTGCTTCACACACTTTCTATTGCTTTGTAGATTCATATTTTCAATATCTGCACCCCAAAATTACCTTATACTTGCAAAATCCTATGGGATTTATTTGAAACATTTGTCAAGTCAAATCAAGCTTTCATTTATATAGCGCTTTTAACAATATACAGGTGAAACTCGAAAAATTTGGATATCGTGCAAAAGTTATAATTTTGATGATTATGGCTTACAGCTTATGAAAACCCCAAATTCAAAATCTCAGAAAATGTTTATATTACATGAAATCAAAAAAAAAAAAAAAAGATTTTAAATACAGAAATGTCAGCCCTCTGAAAAGTATAATCATGCATATGTATATAGTTATATATACTAAATATATTAGTTTCACCTTTTAATTTGAATTACTGAATACATAAATACATATGCACGATATTATAATTTTTCGAGTTTCACCTGTATATTGTATAGCCTTGGTGTCATTCTGGACAGTTCCTTTTCATTTAAATCTCAGATTAAATCACTTACCCGGGCCTCGTTCTTTCATCTCCGAAATATCTCCAGGCTTAGACACTCATTGACACAAGCCAGCACTGAAACCTTAATTCATGCCCTTGTCACGTCTCGTCTGGATTATTTACATTTATATTTATGCATTTGGCAGACGCTTTTATCCAAAGCGACTTACATTGCATTTCAAGATACACATTTACATTCCTATCAGTTCTTGCTTGGGAATCTCCCTGGGAATCGAACCCATGACCTTGGCGTTGCAAGCACCAACGCTCGATTGTTTGAGCTACAGGAAAGCCGATTATTCCAACTCCCTTCTCATCGGTCTCGCTTCTAAGCTGATAAATAGACTTCAACTTATTCAGAATTCTGCCGAATCCTCACTGGTCCTCACTTATTCTCGAATCCTCACTGGTTCCAGACCATCTGATCATATCACACCACTTATCCCTCTACACTTGCTCCCTGTGCACTACCGTACTGATTTTAAGACCCTCGTCATCACCTACAAAGCACTCCATAATCTTGCACCCAGTTATATTTATGACCTTCTATCAGGATATGTTCCTACACGCTCCCTTCGCTCTTCCTCAACTGGCCTACTTGTCACTCCCATATCCCGTCTCTCCACCATGGGGGCCAGGGCCTTCAGTTGCGCTGCTCCAAGACTGGAAAGCCCTCCTCTCCTACATTCGACAGGCAGACACCGTCAATTTATTAAAAAAATTGTTGCCTATCTCTTTAAAGGTGCTCTAAGCCAGTGTTTCCCAACCCTGGTCCTGGAGGCACACCAACGCTACACTTTTTCCAACTCTTCCTGATCAATCACACCTGAATCAGCTCATCAGCTCATTAGTAAAGACTCCAAGACCAGAAATATTTGGGTCAGATAAGAGAGACGTCCAAAATGTGCACTGTTGGTGTGCCTCCAGGTTTAGGGTTGGGAAACACTGCTCTAAGCGATGTCACGCGTTTTTTAGGCCAAAACATTTTTTGTCACATACAGCAAACATCTCCTCACTATCCGCTGGCTGCCTGTCCCCTGAACACACTGTAAAAAGACGCGGTCTCTGCAGACACCCCAGGCTCCACAAACGGCAACAAAAACAAACTGGGCAAACCCGCACCACGAAACATAACTGATACCCCTTTTACCACCAAAAAAGAACTGGTTCGGAACTGGTGCTGGTTCAAAGTTGGTTCGGAGTTGGTTCAACTTGCGAACCTTCTCAGAACCTGTTTGTTTTTCCACTGACTCGAGCGCCCAGCGAACGTCGTCGTTACGTCACTGTGTACGTCGCCATACGTCTTAGCTAGAAACGCTTGCTAGTACAACATTACTTTGGAATTATCTCTAACTCGTGTACCAAGAAGGCTTTAAAAACAATTGAAATATGTAAGTATTTTAATCTTTTCCTTTGATATGTAATCTTTTCTGATTAGTTATGTACCCCTGTCGTGTCTTTTTTTTTTCTTCGTTTATTTGTTCTATATTGTGACTGTTTTCTTCTTTGCTTACCTAATGTTTTCAATATTTTTTTTTTTAATAAAACTAGAAACGCTTGCGCCAACTTCAAGCATAACAATTACAATGGCGGACTACATTGTGTTTCTGCAAATGTTTCTCCTGGCTTTGCGATCCTATATTGAGGTCAGAAAAGATGTTTATAACACATCTAAACCCGCCCCAGCCCCCGATGAAAGCATGACGTGGTGAAAGAACGGTTCTAGTCCAGCAAAGAGTTGGCAATCAAGTTACCAACCAAAAGTTGGTGCCGGTTTGGAACCAGTTTTCCTGGCCGAGAACCGGTTCTTTGGCTGTCGAAACACAAAGAACTGGTTCGCGAGTAGGCACCGGCTCTCAAAATGCTTTGGTGGAAAAGGGGTAAAACTGTTCCAGACAAGAAGGTTTGGGGGTGGGTTTGGGGGGTTAGTGCGCGGATGAGGAGGAGTGAGGGTCGAGCTAGCCTCCATTTTGTTTGACAATAGTTTAAACGTCAACAAGAAGTGACGTCACCCGACATCGCTTAGAGCACCTTTAAGAAAGCTTTTAATCTTTAAAACATTTAGTTCTACATTGCCATAGTTACCCTCCTGACACTCTTTTATAGTGCTTTCTTCTGGCGTTCTTAGCATGTATTAGCCTACTATGAATTTAAATGTATTTTAATGTATTTCCTTTTTATTTATTTTTTCTCTCTCCGAAACATGTAAGATGTCCTTGGGTATTTAGAAAGGCGTCGGCCAAATAAAATGTATTATTATTATTGTATTGTTATATTGTTTCAAAGCAGCTTTACAGTGATAATAGGACTTTACAGTAACAGAGATAGTTTTGGCTTTACAGCAGCTCTAGAATAAAGTTATTGTCCAGCTAAAGTTAATTTTTGATAGTTTCACTTGCGTTGCAAAGAACATTAGTTATTAACTTAGGGGCCGCTTACATGACACCGTTTTTACTGAAAGCAGAAAACGTTTACTGTGTTCTGGCCGTTCATTTGCACGATCACAGTGTTTGCTGCTCGAGAACGCAAACTTTGAAATAGGTTTTGAATTTTTTTTAAAACGTTATCATCTCCGTGTAAACTTCAAAAACGTGAATAAACGGTGACGGTGTGCACATGCATATTTCGTGTTTAGATATGCGCATTTGAATATATATGTGCACAGGCGCATGGGTCTTTCTTTACAAAATGACATTGCCAAATTACTTGTCTGGACTCCATATTACAGAATTTTAAGTCGTTTCCGTGGATCCATGCGAACTGGAATCATTTAGACAGTGTTTTAGTTGACACTACCAGGCGTAGGTCCTTCATCTGATCTAGATACGGCCTGGATCCGGCAGACTGCGGTAAACCTTGCGATAAAAAGAGAGACTAATATTAGCGTAGACGCCATTCTTCTTATGATGTGACAAGTATATCAGGTGTTATGGGAAGTCTGTAATTAATAGAGTAGCCTACTGCAACTTATCAACTTCAATGGGCTTCTCGTTGTATTTGTGATGTGAATTCTCTAAACTTTATCCTGTCAGAAGCTAATATTGAGACACACAAACACACAATGGTTTTTCTTCATTACGGTCACATTTACAGCTGGAGTTCCCATGATCTCCACCAGAGGGCACTCCTACCTCATCATGAACTACATTTCCCATAACCCATTGCATGGACTCATTATGGTCTGATTACTTCCACCTGTGTGTAATTAACTGGTTTGTGTTTTAACTCACTCATTGCGAAGTCTAGTATGTGTTATCCAGGCTACGTTTAAATGTGGCCATCTATTTTCATATAACAAAAAAAAATGTGTGTGCATGTTCTTAAGCCTGTTTATTTTTGTTCATGGTTTTCAGCCACAATTAAATGTTTTGCAATAAGACTTAGAATAAATGTGATTTTTTTTTTTTTACCAGATTGGAATTGCAATGAATAAGCAGAATTTGAACTGTTCAAACGATACCCAAACCTTTGTTTATAATAATTGCAAGTTTATATGTCACATTCTGACTTTATTTCTCACAATTTCCAGCGTATACCTAGTCTAATTTTTTTTTAAGTTTTAGTGGAAACGTCCCTGTTAGTGTTGTGGTTTCAATCTTTTTGTGAAATCCCTTCTCAGGGATCTTTGATGCCAGAAATATTAGACTTTATTATATACATACATCCTTGTCCAAAGATGGTTATTTTTGGGGTCTTGTACCATGTGACTTTCTCAGAATAGAATGGCAGAATTCCATGCCTTTTTTCAGGCTTCAAAAAATCAACTCAAAGGCACACAGAGGAAATAATAGTTTACAAATATACAGCTAAATTACTTATTTTCTAAATAATAAAATCTTCTACAGGCGAAACTCGAAAAATTAGCAAAAGTTCGTGTATTTCAGTAATTTAAATAAAAAGGTGAAACTAATATATTTAGTATATATAACTATATACATATGCATGATTATACTTTTCAGAGGGCTGACATTTCTGTATTTAAAATCCTTTTTTAAATTGATTTCTTATAATACTCTAATTTTCTGAGATTTTGAATTTGGGATTTTCATAAGCTGTAAGCCATAATCATCAAAATGATAAATTTTGCACCATATTCCTCCACCTGTACATCAGCTGGGTAAATAAAATAAAAACTAAAGCTGAGCAATAGTAATAGAGATGGTTACCTTATCAACAGCAGTAAGTGTGGTTATGATGTGTTTTGTTACTGCAGGTATTACCGTGGAGCGGTGGGCGCGCTGCTGGTGTACGACATCGCCAAGCATCTGACCTATGAGAACGTGGAGCGCTGGCTGAAGGAGCTCCGAGATCACGCCGATAACAACATCGTCATCATGCTGGTGGGGAACAAGAGCGACCTGCGACACCTCAGAGCCGTTCCCACCGATGAGGCCAGAGCTTTCGCAGGTACAGCACACAGAGACACGCATGAGTGGGACTAGCCTAATGCCAGCCGAACTTATGGTGCGTTCATGTGCTATGGTAATTATGGTAAATACCAAAAGCCGACGTGGAAAATGCACATGAACACCCCCTCATGTGATATTTTCCACTGGGCAACTCGTAGAATATTTTGATGCACGAGTTGCCGAGATGAGATAACCTTTGACCTTTTCAAAATGGCGGAGAGCAATGCGAGAGTGTTGAATGGTAAGCATTGTACCAGAGAATGTCTAATAAGGGGAGAACTCCCACTCGCAGTAAACTTCCGGCTTCTGAACTGGTTGCAGTTCCACTGTGGCTCCACATGAGGGCGCTCACAGGACGAGTGCAGTTCCACTCTGGCTCCACATGAGGGCGCTCACAGGACGGGTGCAGTTCCACTCTGGCTCCACATAAGGGCGCTCACAGGACGGGTGCAGTTCCACTGTGGCTCCACATGAGGGCGCTCACAGGACGAGTGCAGTTCCACTCTGGCTCCACATGAGGGCGCTGACAGGACGGGTGCAGTTCCACTGTGGCTCCACATGAGGGCGCTCACAGGACGAGTGCAGTTCCACTCTGGCTCCACATGAGGGCGCTCACAGGACGGGTGCAGTTCCACTCTGGCTCCACATGAGGGCGCTCACAGGACGAGTGCAGTTCCACTCTGGCTCCACATGAGGGCGCTCACAGGACGGGTGCAGTTCCACTCTGGCTCCACATGAGGGCGCTCACAGGACGGGTGCAGTTCCACTGTGGCTCCACATGAGGGCGCTCACAGGACGGGTGCAGTTCCACTGTGGCTCCACATGAGGGCGCTCACAGGACGAGTGCAGTTCCACTCTGGCTCCACATGAGGGCGCTCACAGGACGAGTGCAGTTCCACTCTGGCTCCACATGAGGGCGCTCACAGAAAGAGTGCAGTTCCACTGTGGCTCCACATGAGGGCGCTCAAAGGACGAGTGCAGTTCCACTGTGGCTCCACATGAGGGCGCTCACAGGACGAGTGCAGTTCCGCTCTGGCTCCACATGAGGGCGCTCACAGGACGAGTGCAGTTCCACTCTGGCTCCACATGAGGGCGCTCACAGGACGGGTGCAGTTCCACTCTGGCTCCACATGAGGGCGCTCACAGGACGAGTGCAGTTCCACTCTGGCTCCACAAGAGGGCGCTCACAGGACGAGTGCAGTTCCACTGTGGCTCCACATGAGGGCGCTCACAGGACGAGTGCAGTTCCACTGTGGCTCCACAACAGGGCGCTCACAGGACGGGTGCAGTTCCACTCTGGTTCCACATGAGGGCGCTCACAGGACGAGTGCAGTTCCACTGTGGCTCCACATGAGGGCGCTCACAGGACGAGTGCAGTTCCACTGTGGCTCCACATGAGGGCGCTCACAGGACGGGTGCAGTTCCACTGTGGCTCCACATCAGGGCGCTCACAGGACGGGTGCAGTTCCACTCTGGCTCCACATGAGGGCGCTCACAGGACGGGTGCAGTTCCACTGTGGCTCCACATGAGGGCGCTCACAGGACGAGTGCAGTTCCACTGTGGCTCCACATCAGGGCGCTCACAGGACGGGTGCAGTTCCACTCTGGTTCCACATGAGGGCGCTCACAGGACGAGTGCAGTTCCACTGTGGCTCCACATGAGGGCGCTCACAGGACGAGTGCAGTTCCACTGTGGCTCCACATGAGGGCGCTCACAGGACGGGTGCAGTTCCACTCTGGCTCCACATCAGGGCGCTCACAGGACGGGTGCAGTTCCACTCTGGCTCCACATGAGGGCGCTCACAGGACGGGTGCAGTTCCACTGTGGCTCCACATGAGGGCGCTCACAGGACGGGTGCAGTTCCACTCTGGCTCCACATAAGGGCGCTCACAGGACGGGTGCAGTTCCACTCTGGCTCCACATGAGGGCGCTCACAGGACGGGTGCAGTTCCACTGTGGCTCCACATGAGGGCGCTCACAGGACGGGTGCAGTTCCACTGTGGCTCCACATGAGGGCGCTCACAGGACGGGTGCAGTTCCACTCTGGCTCCACATGAGGGCGCTCACAGGACGAGTGCAGTTCCACTCTGGCTCCACATGAGGGCGCTCACAGGACGGGTGCAGTTCCACTGTGGCTCCACATGAGGGCGCTCACAGGACGGGTGCAGTTCCACTCTGGCTCCACATGAGGGCGCTCACAGGACGAGTGCAGAATGAATGGAGGTCTATGGAGCTATACCCCTCAAAAGCCACTTTTCACAGGATATAATTTTTTGTCTAGTAATTTGAATGTTGTTTTCAAAAGAAGATGCAAAGAAATTACACATTGCTGGGTGTTCGATTTTTTAGAGTCACTTATTTGCTTTAAAAAGTCTTTTAAAATGTCAATGACGTCATACACATCTTACGAGCAGAGATACCGCTTTACACCAATCCTTCAGTCACTGGTGCTTTCGCACTCTGCACTTTCTTTTCTCTCGAGGCATCGACAGCACATCTGACACAGTAAACACACGTGCTAGAAGAGTTCAGTCCGCCTTAACATTCTGGTCCCGCTTCTGATGCCACGAGGCCATCAAGCGTCTCTGTCGTAATCAGTCCTTCACTAACCAATCAGCGTTCATTAGCAGAATGCTAGCGTGTTACAGGCAACAACAACTCAACCTGTAAGAAATCGAAAGGACATAAGTACTCGTTCATTCAACTTTCGACCTATAACCCATGTTGAATTTGCAAAACCTACATTCAAATCTGAGATTTCTCAACGGCAATCGGGTGAAAGAGACACATTTAGCGTCGAGCTCCATAGACTCCCATTCATTTAGCACTCGGACGATCGCCCCAGTGGAGCTCCGGTGGAACTACAACCACAATTTGGTACAATAGGACTTAGGGAGTGGCCAGGCTCTCCGTAGACGGGCTTTGATTGTACACAACTAAACGTTTTTTTTTTTGCTACTGTTAAGCTAGGGGTGGAACGGTACATTCGTATTGAACCAAAAAGGTATGGTAATTAGCTCTATTAACTCCCTTGTCCTTAAAAAAATCTGTACTATTTATGATCTAGAAAATATACAGCATATTATTTACCGTTTGAGTTTTGATAAATCATCTTCTTGCTGTAGCAGATGACTTAAGCAGTCTAAAATAGTTTTAGCTAAATAACAGCTCTGGATCTCCATCTTTTACCACATTACGACAAGCACTTGAACGCAACACAAGTGGAAAATATCATATTTTCCATAATACATGAATCGCACCATTAGCCCCGTCCACAACATTTGAGGATGGGAAGTTCGGTCTGTACTGCGTTCAATTCATCTCGTACAGATCGTATTGAACTTCACTTGAACGTCACCACAATGTCGTAAATACGAGTGGGAAGCTCGGGATTTTCTTTAAGCCCCGATCTGTACGAGTTGGGGGCGTTCTTTTAAATTGTAATAATATTTACAAATTTTGACTGTATTTTTGATCAAATAAATCTAGCCTTGGCGAGCAGAAGAAACTTCTTTCAAAAACATTTTTAAAAAATCATAACAATCTAAATGCAATTAGATTTGCACTGAAATTCATGCTTGTGTTTCATGAAGGAGGTCCGTTATATTTTTAAAAGCAGGAGATATTAAACTCCTTTGCTTTCTTCCAGAGAAAAATAACCTGTCGTTCATCGAGACGTCTGCTCTGGATTCAACTAACGTGGAGGAGGCGTTCAAGAACATTCTAACAGGTACACACACACACACACACACACACACACACACACACACACACACACACACACACACACACGCGTATGGGCGTATGAGACAACACACCAGCTATCATGAATCCCATGGCAGCGACAGTGAAGTGTTATGCAACTTTAAAACAGCAGCATCTGCTGAGCTGCGACTGCCTGCCAGGAATTATAGGGATTTTAGAGATATTTTACATGGGAGAGTAATTATTCACACTCACAATAATGCGATTCCATAACGATTCTTGACTAAATGATGCAATGCATCATCAAGTCTAAAACATCACTATATTTCACGTTCACAGACTCAAAAATGTAACATTTTATACATTGAGAGTAGGGTTATTTTCATTCACTACAACTAACTAAACTAACCAACTACCTAAACCTATTTAAAAAAAAAAAAAAAGGTAATTGAAATAAAGCTGAAATAAAATAAAACATAACTATTAGATGCAAAACTTTATTAATGCTTTTTTTGCGCCTAACTAAACTGAAGCATTAAAATGACTAATTGTCCAAAATGTAAAGTTTTAGTCCCAAAACTGAAACTGAAAAAAGAGGAATAGTTTTAAAAAACCTAATAAAAATGGAAAAGATAAAAAAATATTAAAATGCAAACTGAAAACAAAATTATAAATAAAAACTTTAAAAGTATATAAATAATACTATATAGAAATATTTATTATTATTATTATTAATAATAATAATGATAATAATTAAAAGGAACAAGAAAAAAAAACATTAAAATTAAAACTGAAAACAAAAATAATAGCTACTTAAAAATTTGAACAACTATAATAGTACGGTATATAAATTAGTTCACACTTTAGTTTAAATAAAGTGTGACCTAATTTATATACTATTATAGTTTTGGTTCATATTTTTAAGTAGCTATTATTTTTATGTTTTAATAATATTTGTATGCTCCAATTAATATATTAAACTCCTAATCACTGCTTATTAATATTAAGGATGTTAAGTTTAGGGATTGGGTGGATTAAGGGATGTAGAGTATGATCATGCAGAATAAGGCATTTATATGTGCTTTATAAGTACTAATAAACAGCCAATATTCATGATAATAATAATATGCATGATAATGAGCAACTAGATAATAGTGAGAATTGGACCATAAACTAAAGTGTCACCATAAGTACTTGCTTAACACACTGATTGAGAGATATTTTGCTGACTGTACGGATGTTTAAAAGCATTAGCACACAGCTAGATATCCTGCTGGTGAATGCTGCCATTTCTTTACTTCACTTGAGTGGACAGACGTAGTGTAAAACGCCTCATTTTAATCTTTGGTGTCTATGGGATCGATATATGGAGATATGTGTACGCCGGTCACTTACGCTGTCGTTTTTAAATCGTTCTTACATGTAAAATACAGATAAGATAGAAAAAGAAATTCAAATTCAACAAAGCTTTATAGTCTATCCCCACAGGTGTAGAAAGCTGTCTTTAGACAAGGGCTCAACAAACAATACAAAACAAGAGACGAACACACAATTTAAGATACATCCCTCATCCTATTCCTAATTAAAATATCAATGGCAGTTGGAATAAAAGTCTTCTTATACTTGGCCTTTTTCACCAAAGGTACTTTATATCGTCTACCAGACAGAAGTACATGTGAAGACTTTCCTCTTCCCTGCCACAGTGTAAAGATCAGTTTCTTTTTTCTCACCAATCATTTTACCAGACATATTTATAATCCTTAAAAGTCTATTTTTGCATTTAACAGAAAGAGAGTTGTACAAGGATACAATGTTGAAAGTAAGCACAGATTCGATAAGTGATTTATACACCACTATCAGAACGGCCTTTTCAATATTAAAACTCCTCAAAACAAACAAACAAAGCTTATATCCAAGCGGAAACCTCCCCGTCTCTCTCTTGAAACCGACACAGAAGTGAATTAAACTGCAATTCAACGACTGGCCGCTTGAGGCTGGCAGCAAAAGTGAGTCTTATCTGTATCTCCGCCATGTTAAAATGCCCAACTTTACAGCAGGAAAACATGTTTACAGCCTGGTGTCAAAAGTGGTTTTGGTCTATAGCTAATTTTGCCCTTCATGACGACTGTGAGGAGGGTGGATTTTTTTATAACTCATCCGTTTAAATTATATTAAGCCTTACATTTCTGCATAATTAAGGGTGTGTCCACTTTTGAGTGACAGGTGGATTCCCGCTGCTGTGGCACACTCCATCCATTCTTTTCTACAGTCTAAGCTTATATCAAGCTATTTTACAGTGACTTTGAACAAGGCTCATACACTCTTTCTCTCTCCGTTTCTCCTGCATCTGTAGAAATTTATCGCATTGTATCACAGAAGCAAATCGCTGAGCGATCGGCCCACGACGAGTCGCCGGGGAACAACGTGGTGGACATCAGCGTCCCACCGACCACAGACGGGCAGAAGGGCAACAAACTGCAGTGCTGCCAAAACCTGTAACCATGACAACTCCCTCTACATGTCGTGCCACTAACGTTATCAATTTTATCTGTGTAATATATATATGTATATTTTTCTTTTTGATAGCTTGTCCACTCGCATACACACATACGACTGACATGAGTAAAGTTTTACAGTATCTGACTATGCTGTGGTTTTTTGGGTGTGAAAAGTGGAAATCAGAAAATATTGGCCATATTTTCTTCTGTTACCATCAGGTGAATCTCAAGATTCACGTGCAGGTCATACTTCACTCCAAATTTAAAATACATAATATTTTTCATAAAGCAACTCATTTTTTTTCTGCAGTATTTTCGTCAAATACTCAGTAATGCAAAAAAACATACATGGTATATATATATATATATATATATATTAGTGCTGTCAAATCGATTAATCGCAATCTAACCAATGGTTTGTTTATTATATATATATATATGTGTGTGTGTGTGTGTGTGTACACACCTAAATATATATGCATATACAGTATATATAAATATATATGTGTATGTATATATATATATATAATACGCACACAGACGCACAAAAACGTCTCGGTTACGTATGTAACCCTAGTTCCCTTATAGGGAACGAGACGCTGCGTCAAACGCTGTGGGAACGCTCCTGCGTTGTGCGTCATGAAGCACGTATGGAATCAGTCCAATAGAGAGATGAAACGTCATAGGCGGGTGACGTCATCGACCAGGAACTATAAAAGCACCCCAAAACACAAGCGCATTAACTTCTGATAGGCCTGAAGGAGCGCTAACGGGAGTGCCGGGAGTTTGGCGGAACGACGCAGCGTCTCGTTCCCTATCAGGGAACTAGGGTTACATACGTAACCGAGACGTTCCCTTTCAAGGGAACTTCGAGCTGCGTCAAACGCTGTGGGAACGCGAATACCCACGTCGCCATAGGACCAAATGACCACCATGTGAGACTAGCGCACAGAGGACGAGAGCACCTGTGCCCCAGGGGTAGAGCTTAGGTCTAGGTCATAGAACCTAATAAAAGTATGCGGTGAAGACCATCCAGCCGCATCACAAACATCACTCAGGGAAACTCCTGACAATAAAGCTTTAGAAGCAGCCATACTCCTGGTAGAGTGGGCTCGAACAGCCAAAGGTAAAGGCTGGCCAGCCGACTCATAAGCAAGTGAGATAGCCTCAACCACCCACTTGCTCATTCTCTGTTTAGACGCAGGACACCCTTTCCTGGGTGGCCCGAAACATACAAATAGTTGTTCCGATTTTCTCCACAGGGCAGCTCTGTGGACATAGGCGTCTAACGCCCTAACAGGGCAGAGTAAATTAAGTTTCTCCTGGTCCGATGACATAAATGGAGGAGGACAGAAACCCTGCAGAACTGTAGGTCTAACAACATTAGTAGGGACCTTGGGAACGTACCCTGCAGAAAAGCCTTAACCATGCCAGGCGAAAATTCCAGGCACGAGGGTGAAACCGACAGAGCTTGTAAATCTCTGATTCTTTTTAAAGAGGAGATAGCAAGTAGAAAGATAGTTTTAAAAGTGAGAAACTTCTCACGAACTTCTTCGATGGGCTCAAAAGGAGCTAGGGAAAGACCTTCCAATACAACGGCCAGATCCCAGGTCGGCACCCTCGTACGAACTGCTGGCCTCAGCCTCAAAGTACCACGAAGGAAACGAGTTATAAGTGGGTGTCTCCCAAGAGAAACTCAACTGAAAGGGACGTGGTAAGCAGCTAGTGCCGCCACATACACCTTCAGTGTGGAGGGGGATAACCCTGTGGAGAAGCGCTCCTGCAGGAAATCCAGCACTGCACCCACTGGGCAGTTAACTGGGTCCTGCAGGTGTTCTCCACACCAAGAAGTGAAAAGTTTCCACTTCAAGGCATAAAGCTTCCTCGTGGATGGAGCTCGGGAGTGAAGAATGGTCTCAACAACCTCAGTTGAGAGACCAGAATCTATGAGCTGGGCCCTCTCAGAGGCCAAGCCCACAATTTCCACAGCTCTGGGCGGGGGTGAAATATCATGCCGCCCGCCTGAGAGAGTAGATCCCTCCTGACCGGGAGCTCCAAAGGAGAGCCATCCAGGAGAGAAATCAGGTCCGTGAACCATACTCGGGCCGGCCAGAACAGGGCTACTAATAGTAGGCTGACCCCGTCCCGGCGAACCCTCTCCAGAACTCCTGGTAGCAGAGCAATTGGGGGAAAGGCGTACAGGCGTGACCTCGGCCACGGCTGTACCATAGCGTCCAACCCCAGAGGGGCTGGAAGACTGATGGAGAACCACAGATGACAATGCGTGGTCTCCTTGGAAGCGAATAGGTCCACCTCGGCGCGACCAAAACTCAACCAAAGGAGCTCCACCACCTCGGGGTGGAGTCTCCATTCCCCCGGCCTCGGCCCCTGCCTCGACAGGGAGTCCGCTACCACATTTAAATACCCGGGAAGATACATTGCTCTCAGTGATAGTAGCTTCCCCTGGGACCACAGGAGGATCTGACGGGCCAACTTGTAAAGCCGGCGAGACCGCAGGCCCCCCTGATGATTGATATAAGAGACCACCGACGTGTTGTCTGACTGAACTAACACATGATGACCTCTCAGGTCTGCTAGGAAGTGCTTCAGAGCCTGAAACACCGCCAACATCTCCAGGCAGTTTATGTGCCAAGAAAGATGATGGTCCTGGCACAGACCTTGGGCTGGACGACCACTCATGACCGCCCCCCACCCTGTGAGGGAAGCATCCGTCGTTAGCATTACGCAACGACAAAGAGCCCCCAGCACCGGACCTTTGGACAGGAACCAAGTTTCTTTCCACATGACCAGAGCACGAAGGCAGCGCCGCGTGACTTTGATCAAGCGGAGCGGATTTCCCCTCGGGGAGAATCCCTTGGTCCTGAGCCACCACTGCAACGGTCTCATGTACAACAGGCCGCAAGGTAAAACGTTGGACGCTGCTGCCATCAGACCCAACAGTCTCTGAAACTGCTTCACAGTGAGTAGCTGGCCTAGCCTTACTTGTTTCACGGCTGAGAGAATCGAAGCGATGCGGGTCGGAGAGAGTCGCACCCGCATCGAGACCGAATCCCAAACGACACCCAGAAAAGTGGTCTTCTGGGAAGGAGATAATACACTTTTCTTTGCGTTCAGCCTCAACCCCCAACTTTCTGATATGAGCAAGGACGACATCTCGATGCCGAACCGCCATCTGCTCCGTCTGAGCTAAAATCAACCAATCGTCGATATAGTTGAGAATACGAATGCCCTGAAGCCTCAGAGGCACTAGTGCTGCATCCATGCATTTCGTGAAAGTGCGGGGAGATAAGGCTAGGCCAAACGGAAGAACCCTGTATTGGTACGCCTCGCTCCCGAAGGCGAACCTCAGGAACTTCCTGTGTTGTGGAAGGATGGAAATGTGGAAGTACGCGTCCTTTAGATCTATCGTGACAAACCAGTCCTCGGATCTGATTTGAGACACGATCTGCTTGATAGTGAGCATCTTGGATTTTAGCTTCCCTACCGAGCGATTCAATAGGCGCAGGTCTAAAATTGGACCCAACCCCCCATCCTTCTTCGGAACGATGAAATATCGGCTGTAATAACCTGACTCCAAACTGGGAGGAGGAACCCGTTCTATAGCCTCCTTTTGAAGGAGCGTTTTTACCTCTTGTTCCAATACCAGAGCCTGCTCGGGGCCCACCACTGTGTGCAGAACCCCTCTGAATTTCGGTGGACGACACCTGAACTGGATAGCATAACCCTTCTCTACTGTCTGCAGGACCCAATGAGATATTCTTGGAAGGCTTTTCCACTCTGCCAGAAAATCTACTAAGGGTACCTGCCTCTCGAGACTGGCCTCTGGTGTAACTTGAGCAGCAAACACAGCGCCCTGTAACGGCGCACCGGCAGGGAACGACTGGTTTGACTGCCAGTCAAAACCGTCTACGCCCCGGTATAAAGGCGGGGTTGGCAGAACGGCCCCCTGAGGGCACCGAGGAAGAATGGGCACCGTAAAGAGAGGTGAACTCCTTTCCGCCTCGGTGGGGACCACCCTCAACATCCTGAACGCCTCTGCGTCAGGACTTCTTCTTAGCCGAAGCCTTCTTAGACAATTCGGGAGAGAGATGGCTCGCGAGCGTCTCTTCCACGCGAGGCAAAGCGCCATAACCATAAAATTTAGCCCCCATTATATTAGAATATGTAGATGTCTGGGGACTAAATATTCTATATGAAACCGGTTTCTTCCACGATCTCGACACCTCAGTGTGGAGATCGTTAAAGAACGGCAGACACCGGCGTCGAGGCTGCACACGTGACGGCAAAAATCTTTTATCTAATTTAGATCTAGAAATAGACTCCTGTCTAGTCACTGGCCCCTCAATACTGAGTTTATCAACAGCCCTAGTCAATACCTCCATTAATTCATCACTTTCGGGAGTGTGGGGTGGCGAATCCTCCACCTCTCCCTCAACACTGACAACATCCAGCTCCTCAGAACTGGATATATCTGCAGCGTTCGTGCCTCAACCCGAGCGGAAGAAACCGCAGCGAGTGCTTCCGAACTCGGGACTGAGGCACTGGATCTCACAGGTGAAGGGAGAGATAAGGCAGCGCCCGTCTCAACCCCCGCTGAGAGATCCATCTGCGATCCCCACGATAAGCGCCGCCGCTCTGCCTCAACAGAAGCGGGACCCGAACCGTGGGGAGCGCGCACCGAACCGCTCTCCTCACAGAGCGCTCGGCGGGAGCGGAGCGTCCTTAACGGCAGACGCTCGCAATGCTCACAGTCAGCTCCCTCGAGAGCTGACTGGGCATGCTGCACTCCCAAACAAACAACACAAAGAACGTGTGTATCCCCACCCGTTAAATAGCGCGGGCAGGGAGTAACACACTTCTTAAATTGCTGCTCGTTCGCCATTCTCTCAAATATATATATATATATATATATATATATATATATATATATATATATATATATATATATATATATAAATTGTTTGTGTGGTGCTGAGTATGTAGGACAGACAATATCACACAGGGAGAGATTCACATGTAGCGCGACTGAAGGCACAGAAGCTAATGCGCTTGTGTTTTGGGGTGCTTTTATAGTTCCTGGTCGATGACGTCACCCGCCTATGACGTTTCATCTCTCTATTGGACTGATTCCATACGTGCTTCATGACGCACAACGCAGGGGCGTTCCCACAGCGTTTGACGCAGCTCGAAGTTCCCTTGAAAGGGAACATATATAATATATACTGTATATAAGTATAATAATGTATATACTACACACATGATATATAAACAAAAATGTTAAATAATTAAGCGCAATTAATCAATTTGACAGCACTAATATATATATATATATATATATATAGTTATCTACTCCCCAACACTGATGATTTGGTTTTGTGAACAATAAGGGAACATTCCATTATATCATTAAACATTCTGGGAAATGTTACTTTTGAATGTTCCGTGAACATTCTAAAACCAGTGGTAACATTTAAAAATGTTAGAGGAACGTCCAACTGAAACATTTCAGAAAAGAGCACTCCATGAATGAATGTTTTGTGCTGACGTTTTCTGAACATTAGTGAGAGATAAAGCTGCTTTGAGTCTGATTTATTACTGTGCGAGTAGAGCTTCAGAGGTGTGTGTGATATTTACAACAGAGGAAGTCCCATTTTCCCACAACATGACTGGATTCTGAAACATAAAGTAACAAACAAATACACTCATGTGGAAATTGTGTAAGACTAATCGATTAGCAAACAAGGAAATACCAGAAAAAGCTGTTGTAGACAGAGCTCATCTCTTACAGCACTATTTATATGATTTTATATGCATATTCTTTTGAATTTTTTTGTATGCATTGATTAAGTGTGTAGGTTCATTATATACATCATACACACCTCAATGTCTCTTTTTGAAGTCTCATGAATGCTGGTCTGGAGGTTCGCTGTGAACACAATTCTATTTGTAATTATCAACATTTTCAAATAAAAAATAAAATGCTTAAATTGTGAATTCTAGCATGCTGCGTCAATTTTGCGTCATGCACACATTAAATTATTAGGCCTACTATGACATCACTTCCCCCTTTTCCTGCCAATGCATTTTGGGTACAATTAAGTATTTGTATACTTCCCTGGCAATACAAAAAAAAAAAAAAAAAAGTAAGTCTCGAAAATCTGTAATCTGACAGAAATATGAATGCATTTTTTGATTTAAAAAAAAACCGAACTGACATAGTCATGACAATTATTCATGAGATTTTCTTTTGTATGTTTTAGTAAAAACTTTAGGATAGAAATTTGTTAAAAGTTCTAAGAACGTTTTGCTAACCAATAGGTTACAAAAACATTTCTGAATGTTCTCTGAAAAACATGTTTCTTTTTCTTGGTTATGCAAATGTTAAGGGAACATTCAATTGGGCAATTTTGCAATTGCAAACATGGGAACGTTACTTTTGAATGTTCTCTTCACGTTCTGAAACAAGTAGGAAGTAATAGCATTTTTTTTAATAAAAAAAAAACGTTCCATGAACAAACGTATAAATAATATTTTTTCTGTTTACGTTATTGAACATTATTAAAGACCAGATAAATATAATTTTGGACGAACATTCTATTAAAGTTACTGGAAGACTGTTTGTTCATAACTTTGAAAGAACCTTTCCAGAACGTTCCCTGTAAGCTGGGTGTGGTTTGTGAAAGATGTGAATGTAAATGTGTGTGTTTGTGTGTGTTTTTTTCGCAGCAGGAAAGCCTGTGAGCGCTGATAAGAGCCGCTGTTCGGGTCACTAGACAGGGCATGTGTGTGTGTGTGTGTGTGTGTGTGTGTGTGTGTGTGTGTGTGTGTGTGTGTGTGTGTGTGTGTGTGTGTGTGTGTGTGTGTGTGTGTGTGTGTATCCATTGCATCAGACTAAAGGACAAAAAACAGCAGAGCACATGACAGCAAACAGTTGGAGAGCAGGACTAAAACCTGTTCACACATAGACCATAACTATAATAAAAATATGCAGCAGCGTTTAATATGCGGAGCAGCACAGAAGCAGAATGAACAACTGCAAAAATGAGTAAAGACATTCGGACACGGTTTTAAGCAAAACGGTTGAAAGCCTCAAACACTTGTAATGTGACAGAATTGCTTATTACTTTTGGCCAATAGGTGGCGCTGACATCAAATTGATCTGGTGTAGTCAGAGTTGGGTGACTAACGTTACTTCACAAAGATTGGTGTCAATATCTGTCTATGGTCAATATGTCAACATTTCCCAGAGATACCAAATACAGCCTCAGATGCAGTTGCATCATGCCATCAAATTCATTGATGCGGTATGTAAAAATAATAATGACTCGAATTTGAGGAGTTTGAAAAAGTATGATTAAATACAATCAAAATGGCGGACAAGAAGTTTTTTTTTTTTTGCTTAAAGAAACATACAAAATACCAAACAAACCTCAAGATACACATCTTATATGATTACAAAAAGTCCAAATAGCAGCACAAAATATAAATGAACACCATAATTCTAACAAAAAAACATGTAAAGAACAAAAGTAAAATAAATAAATAAAATAAGATATTACACAAGGGGGTAACCATCAAAAAAAAAAAACCTTCAGAAGATTATATAATTTAAGGGCTTTTTTGTTATGCACCAGTCTCAAAGATTTGAAGAAGATCATTAAATCTTTATGGAAAAGTAAGAAAGTGGGAGGGTTCTTAAAGAATCTGCATTTGTGTATGAAGTAATTGGCCAACAGCACAATATTGTTCACCAAAAATTCAAGATCGTAACTCAAAGAAAAAGACAAATATTTTATAGTTTTAAAATTAAAGTCAGGAATTTCATATTTCAATCTTAACCAAATATAAAGGTAACAGCTCCTCCAGTTTTTTCTCCTGCTTGTCAAATCTTTTGCCAAGGGAGTGAATTGCCTCAAGTATATCCGCATTAGAGATAACTTCCATCTGATCAGGCCGCACTTTCTTCATTATGTGAGCTTTGCTGGGAGTAACAGGTAAACTCTCAGCAGCGCATTCCTCCAAGACTGCTTGATAGTTTCAGCAGAAACCTCCATCGCGCCCATATAATCACGATCATTTCTGTTACTGCTCTACTTGTCATCTTTAGATGATGAAAAAACAAATCTCTATTGAACCGTTTGGGAAAAGTCTAAAAATACGAAATAAACCTTTGAGACTTTGCTAGTGATAAAACTATGCTTCTATCTAGTACGCCATCTTGGCAGCCCCCGCGGACAAGAAGTTGTTGGGCGACTATGGCAAAATTGTATATCTATGTTAATTCTTCTTGGCGTGACTCAAGGAATCGATGAAGAGCAGATTCATTATAATTGTCATGTTGCACACATATAATTGGTCAAACTGTTCAGTTTCTTGGTGGCATGGTCTGAAAATGGTCTCATTCAATTTTCATGAAAATCAGACCGACTGTTGTTTGAAAAAGTCGTGTTTTTGTGGGTAATTCAAAATGCTTTAATAGTTATGATTTCGCTCATTTATTTTGTAAATATTTTGCCTTAAAAAGTACATTTGAAAGTTTGACATTGGCTGTCATTATGACAATGTCAATTAAACACAAACGCGCACACACACAAACAAACAACCATCATACTTTTTTGTTACTTTAAATAGAAGATGGAATAAAGAAAATCACCTCAGATCTCTCATAGACTCAGGTTTGCTGTCATGATTTCTGGGTAATTTGTCCATGATGTCCATCAGCGGCAGGGTTCTTCAGGTCATCACTGCACACAAATAAACACTACACAAAAAACACAAGCATGAAAAATAAAAATGATGACAAAAAAACATGAAATAAAAATGGACAAAAGAGAGGTTCACATGTTCAAAACGTTCTATGTTTCTATATTGAACATATCATAATAATAATAAAAACTATAAAAAATACAAATATATATTAAGCAGTTATTCAATCCGTTGTATATTCTGTACATAAAAGTTGTTGCTGTTTTATTTAGCCATAAATGTATCCAGCATGTCATTTGATATTTCCCAGAAAACTAAACATGTTTTTTGTGGGGAGAAAGTGTTCAGATCAAGCAGCATCAAGAGCAAAACATAACGTAAATCTTATTTCAATGCAACATCACAGAGAGTGTAAAGAAAAGTCTGTTTTCCATATAGGCTTTATTTGTAGTATTTGTCTTTACATCATTACCAGCTAATGATTTGTACAAACACACAGGACGGTTACACACACTATCGTACACATGCACTGAGTCTCATGAGAGAAGAGCTTGGAAATGACGCTTAAAGTACAGCAAGACCTTCCAAAAATATATACAGTCATACACACTCACACACACACACACACACACACGGGTTATTGAGGGTAGATCATAGACTCAAACACTAGAGCTTTACAGTATCTGACAAACTCTCACAGACAAAACACACACATGCAGCCCCAAAAATAAAACTCTTATTACTGCAGAGACATATAATACATGATTATGCTTTAAAACATATTGTACATTATTCTACAAAGACTCGCCCCATGACAAATGAGAACACAATGACCGGATTTGATGACAGATTTGATAGAATTGATGTATCACTTTTCAAATAAGGCCATTTTATTCTGTAAAATCCAAATTGAATGTTAAAGAAATGTTTTAGGTTCAATAAAAATGTACTGAAACAAAAACACATTTACATGAATGCACTTATAATGCAGCGTTGCACAAAGATCAACATTAAAATACAGTTTTGAAAGTATTGCCACAAGACTTAAAAACATGACATGTGCTGATGAGTGTTAAAATAAATTCACGTAACCTTGTCTAGTTCCAGTTCATTTTCTATTTCATTTTAAGTTACTGAAGAATGGCTCTATTTTTTTTCATATCAGAAATGCTGTACATTTTCACTGAACCGGAACATTCCCTCAAGAGATTGATTATATATATATTTGTATATATAAATGTCTGTTCTGAACCAGATAATCACAATTATGAGATTCAGAAAATCCAAAATTAGCCTTAAAAACAACAAAAAGACATTAAAAAATATAAAAAAAGTTTTCATAGATAAAAGATGACAATAAATAACTTTTCCTAGAAATGGACAGAATTATCTAAAAGCATTAATATTACCTAATAATCCTTAAAATAAGATGCATTTATGTTCTCAAATCTTGAATCAAGTATTTTCATACTTAACTGGCAATAATAATAATAATAATAAAAATAGCTTAAATAAGAAAAAAATCTATTTGCAAAAAAACTACTAAATTTTACATATAATCATAATAGACATCCATAAAATGATGAGGATAAAAGATGTTCCTATTCCTTGAACAGAATATGGATTTGTTGATGGATTTGTTAATATTTTTTTAATAAACTCATTTTTATTAATAATAATAATAGCTTAAAATAAGAAAAAAATCTATTTGAAAAAAATCTATACTAAATTATAAAATATTAAGTTGTAATAGACATCCATAAAATGACGAGGATGTTCCTATTCCTTGAACAGAATATGGATTTTTCTTAAATATTTTTTAATAAACCTATTTTCATTATAAACAATAATAACAATGATAGCTTAAAATAAGAAATAACTAATTTGCCAGTAGAGTAAGTAAAAAAAAATACATGTTCTCAAAAAAGTCTTAATATAAACCCAATTTTATATCTCAAGCAAATGTCTTGATTTAAGGATGTTTAGGCATTTTATTTGAAAACCGACAAAAAAACGGATTAAATGAATGATTTTCTGCAGAACTGACCAGGAGAGAGTGAATTCACCATGTTTTAATGATGACGATCTAAAACAGTACAACAGACCAAAATATGATCTATAGTAAAATTCATCTGTCTTATGAATAAATACAGAGAAATAAATCTAGAAAAGACTGATAAATCATGACTTGATTGACGTGTGGCTGATGATGTTTGATATGCATTACTGCTTTCAGCCTCATTTTTCAGCATATTTTAACTATATTCCATTCTGCATATCTCTGACGTCCACAAAATGAAGATATATCATGTAATTACATGCGATCACGGGGAAAAGTTCATATTGCATAATGACAAAAGCTCCATGCTGGATGCACGGATTTCAGGATTGCCGACACGATGCTCGGACACATGGTGTTCATGGAATGACTGAAGAAGTGCATTATGGGTCGTCCACAACTTGCAATGCAAAATGACGAGATGTGTTTCAGGGAGTCAATGCACGTCCTAACGCTGAGATGGTCGTGTTCACAAACACACACACTGGGTTTTCTGAGAGATAACGTTGCTCTTCAGGGGAACCGATTGGGACGTTGAAGCAAAGTAGAAAAGGAACATGTTTTTCTTTTGACTTGATCTTCTCAGAAGAGCAGAAAGCTTCCTGAAGAGCGGTTTACCAGTCGGTCAGTCGAGATCAGATCACGTCACAGCAACAGCTCTCATCAGTTACTGCACACACACACACACACACAGACTGAAGTTAGGAAAACACTGGCTGCATCGCAATATATATATATACATATATTACAATTATAGGCCAAAAATAACAATGAACAGATGCATATTTCAGAAACAGCACAGCATCCAGACTGACACATTGATTGACTTTATTAATCCCACACTGGGGAAATTCCTGTTACAGCAGCTCCAGTAAAATATAAAAGTAAAATAGAATACAAATATAAGAATAAAACAGTATTTACATAAAAACTTGAAACTTGAGATGCAATAACCATAATCTTGCATTCAGCTTTTGACATTTCTGTACACATATATACGCATGAAGGCAAACACACACACACACACACGGAAATAGCTGAAGCTGCAGGCGTCATGAAATGAGCTCACAGCAATGTAGTTTATGTGTCTATGTGGTGTTTTTAATATGCTTTAAGACACACATGTGTGAGTTCATAAGTCGACAGCATTGCTGAGTATTTTCTGCTTAAAACTGCAGTGAACCAAAGACAGTCTCAAAAACACGGTGTGAAATCGCTGGTGTTTCTGACGTCACAAACGACCTTGTAACCAATCAGATCAACGTGTGATCGTCAACCAGTGGATCTCTGAGTGAGTGAGTGAGTGGAGGCGGGGCTCATTTGCATATTCATAGAACCACGCATACTAAATGAGGCAAGAGTGTCGAGTTACATTCAAGATATTTTAAGAATTTTAAGAAAAAATGTTTAAATGTAATTTTGGTGATCAAAGATGAGTTTTAAGGGATTCAATTATTGACTACAGGGGGACTTTAATGTATCAGTTAAGATTGATTGGTCAACTGTATTAAAATCTGCAGTCAAAGCTAACAATATTAAAACAAAGCACTGTCCAAAATCATAAATCATTAGTGAAGGCAGTGTTCTGTGTGTAAAGCTGCTGAAACTCACCGCCTGTAAAGATATGAACTGTAATAGAAATCCACAGATGTGAATTCACAGAGAAAGTGTAATAAAATAGAACACTTTTTTTCCCACTATTATGAAACATGTTATGAAAACCCAAATAATCCAAAGTTTCAAAATGTAACCATGCATGAAAATGAACGAATCAGTAAATGATGAGTTTCGTTTTTGTGGCAAGATTTTCTGGTAGCACTTTAGAATAAGGTTCATTAGTTAACATGAACAAAGAATGAACAATACTTCTACAGCATTTATTAATATTAGTTCATGTTCATTTCAACGTTTCCTAATATTGTAATAAAAAAAAGTTAATGCACTGTGATCTAACATGAACAAACAATGAACAGTTGTATTTTTATGAACTAACATTAACAAAGATTAATAAATACTGTAACAAATGTATTGCTCATCATTAGTTCATGCTAGTTAATACATTAACATTAATAGTAAAGTGTTACCGATTTATTTTCTTTTGATGACTTGATGAACAGATTCATGAATGACTGAACAGTGAGTTCTCTGGATCGCTGAAACTATAAATAAAGGTGTTTCTCTCTCGATTCGTTTGGGGAATTGCTTCGGTTTGAACCTCCCACACACACGCACGCACACACACACACACACACACACACACACACACACTTACTGTGTCGCTTTCCCCATCGGACACAGTCTGAGGCTCTGAGCCGTAATGCAGAGACGAGTACATCCAGCTCCTCTCCTCTGGAGGCTTCACACACAC
>CM060617.1:2617894-2627894 GCA_030578275.1 Meda fulgida | reverse complement strand
ATTTATGCCAACATGAAAATCTAGTTTTGCTTTCTTAAATCATGTTCCTGTTCTTGATGTGAACGATTCATCAGCGCACATTATTCTAAAGAAAAAATAACATTTGTTTTTATAATCTTTTATCCTAATAATAACTCGTCAGACAATAATAATTACTTATTAATAATAATGACAGGAACTTTTTAGAAACTATTATTAACTTATTGTTAATCTATTACAACATTGCAAGGATAGACATGAAACTATTCTTTTCATTCTTTCAAATAAATAATTTTAAACTGCATAAAATATTATTGAACTTACATTAAAAACATACATTTTAACATTAGACATACATTTATTATGTTAAATCCACTATTGTTTTAAATAGAATTGTTCTCTAGTCAACAGTATTTCATGCAGTTACCTCAGAAGTAATGTAATTCAATTACAGAAAAATTAAGAGTAATCCTTAACATTGTCAAGGGAGAGTAATTAAATTACAGTCACTAAAAATTACTTCATAATGCATAACACCCAACAGTCACTTATTATTATTATTATTATTATTAATGCATATAGAGACACACACCAGCCAATCAATTCCTGACGGATTAAATCAAATCCCGTCCCCTTGTTTCTAGTTTACCGTCACCCAGAAATACGTCACACTAAAGATGTCAAAATGGTTGCAAGTACCATTTCTTGTTGAATTATTGTTTTAAAGAAGCATTAAGATGACAAGAAATATGTAAATGCAAAATCAAAGAGAGAGATACACAGAGAAAAGCTAAAAAAAGAAAGGAAATTAGAGAGGCGATTATCCCTGACAGAGGAAACGACAGAATGAGAGAGAGAGAGACGCCGCACATGAGGAGAATGAGTGTGTGACACACAGACACACACACACACACACACACACACACACACACACACACACACACACACACACACACACACACACACACACACACACACACACACACACACACACACACACACACACACACACACGCGTCTCATGCTAAAACCCTCACGCCACCAACACATTTCCACAAACATTTCCGCAGTGTCCTAACCAGCCGTGACAAGCGATGAACAGCTCAAACTGCTCGTCATGCGTCTGTGAATTAATATTAATATCCTTCATCAGAATACCAGTTTCACCTGAAAGCTTTTAAGCCCTAATGATAAAGGGCCCCGTTTACACGTACATGGTTATTTTGAAAAACGGAGACATTTCTCTTCGTTTGTGCCCTTCGTTCACACACAAACGAAGAATTCGCCTCTGAAAACGGTTCTTTCTAAAAACTCCGGCCAGAGTGGAGATTTTGGAAAACTTTGTTTGCATGTAAACTGAGAAACACTGAGTTTTAGGCCGCCGGCGTCACAGATGCGTCAAAAGTGCGACCAATGTTTACATCTTCACTTGGCTTTGGTGATCATGGATGCATTCAGAGTCGCAGTCGCATTTATGTTGGTGAAACCCTTTTCCTCTGTGTGCATCTGCAGATACACATGCTCTATTATGGCGAGGTGGTGTTGCTATTTTGGGGATTCTGATTGGCTAACGTGGGCTTGAGCTTCTCGTTACACTGCCACCTACAGGTCTGGCATGCTCTTGACGGCATATACACACGGGTTCGTGTAGACAAACACTTTTCTGAAAACTGACAGGTGTGCATGATGTTATTTTTGAAAACGGAGAGGGGGAAATGTCCGTTTATGAAAAGAGCCGGCCACGTGTAAACGTAGCCTATGCCATACATTATTACTGATAAGGAAAGATCATTTTTTGCCCATTAAATTATTTCATTTTTGTTTTCATGGATGGAAATCGCAATTTACAAATTCCAGGTTTTCCATGACACTTTTTCCCCCATGAGGCCGGTTAAACAATGGAAACAATGTTAATTGTAATTTTACTTTAGTAAGTTTTTGTCTTGACAAATTATTCTTTAAATTTAATAAATATTTCTTCATTATTAATTAAATCTATTCAAAATGACATATAATTTCAGTCAACGGCAGTGTTGTTACTGCTAACTAAAACTATTAATATCATTTCAGTCAACGGCAGTGTTGTTACTGCTAACTAAAACTATTAATAATCTTTTTAATTAATTGAAAACGAGCTGAAATAAAATAAAAATATTAGATTTAAAAAATATACATATATTCACAAAATCAAAAATGTGGCACTTGAGAGAAATAAGTTTGCTTAAACAAAATGAACAATGCTGAAATAAAAAATTGTGAAAGCTACTTCAAAATTAAAAATATAAAATGCCAGTGGGTGGGGCCTATGATGCGGTGATGTATAACTATTTGTCGTTGTCTTGCTCTGAAGGCGGGCATATGCAAATATATTCGAGTGTGGCATCATAGATCCCGCAATATTGAAACGAGATGTTTTTGGAGCTTGATTAAATACATTCTTTGTTTATAATGAGGATGTAATGGTACAAAGACCTCATATATGTCAAAAGACCAAACAGGTCTGGCATGCTCTTGATGGCATATATACACAGGTTCGTGTAAACGAACACTTTTCTGAAAACTGACAGGTGTGCACAATGTTATTTTTGAAAACAAAGATGGAGAAATGTCAGTTTATGAAAATAGCCGGCCACATGTAAACGTAGCCTGTGACACTGCAGTTGTTCACCCAGAGAGGGACACTTTCACACATGCATGTTACCTTCATAACTCCACTACATCATCACGACTGGCCATCTGTGAAACATGATCTACAATTAGCCCCGCTCTACATAAAGCCTCCAAAATCAGGTGCATATTTAATTAATGTGTTTCAAATATGCTGTTGACCAACGCATTTCCTAGATATTCAGCTGTTGTGATTATTGGATGAAATAATAAACTTACTAAAAAAGATTAATAATCCATTTTTTATAAATCATTTTACAGAGACTGCACTCACTAAGAGCAGGTTCTATCATTTTAAATATTATATTCATATGATACTACATTTTTGCTGAAAATAACTAGTAACTTTCGCTATATAAATGTCAAGATTTTAATAGTTAAGATATTTTATTTAGAGCTGTCAAATCGATTAATAATGATATAAATAATAATAATAATGATTAAACGCATCTAACATAAAAGTTTGTAAATATATATGTGTGTGTGTGTATATATATATATATATATATATATATTTATATATACACATACTTACATAAACACATTATATGTAAAAGGACAGAGTTGTTGTAGCTCCGCCCCCTCTGTGTCGGGAGCAGCAGCTCATTTGCATTTAAAGGGACATACACAAAACGGTGCATTTTTGCTCACCCTCAAAAAGTGTCAACTTTAACATGCTATATAAAAATATCTGTGGGGTATTTTGAGCTAAAACTTCACATACACACTCTGGGGACATCAGAGATTTATTTGACATCTTGTGAAAAGCGCACCCCTTTAATGTCACACTTACGAAGTAGATGTCAGTGGTAGCTGCGACCTCTTCGTCCAGAGACTCCCGGCTATGGGTCTCTGGGAGCCTGTCCCCATCGGGACGCAGTGTGTGCGGGCTGGGACCGGGCGGATCAGAGGTGTGTTCTGCTGGATCAGGGGCCCGAGATGTTTTGAGGGTCCCGGTGTCTGGAAGAGCATCTGCTGTGTCACCTGGAAGTGCTTGCTGGGAAACGGGTGTTTCTGGGACGAGGTCATCAGGAGGAACCTCTATCTCCTGTGCTGCACTGAAGAAAAGAAATGAGGGCAAATACGGTCAAAAATGGACCTTTGCATAATAGGTGTGAAATGTAAAATAGTTTTGGTGAAAAGCTAACAATTCATAAAAAAATGGATTAAATAATAATTCAACCATTTCACTGAGACTCCACTCACTCTAAAATATTAATATATTTTTGATGAGAATAACTAGTAACTTTCCCTTTATAAATTTCAAGATTTTAATATTTAAGATATTTTATTTATTGCTGTTAAATTGATTAATCTCATCTAATATAAAAGTTTGTATATACATATACACACACATACATACAGTATATATATATATATATATATATATATATATATATATATATGCATACATACAGTGTGATTAATTGATTTGACAGCTCTAAGTTTAAGATTTTATCCATTTTATCCACCAGTGTTGTTATTGCTAATTAAATAAACTAATTTTTTATTTTTTTATTCATATTTTCTTTCATTCATTTTTATTTATTTACCTGACCATTAATCGAGAACTGTGTCCATGTGAATGTGAAAAAAAAAAAAAGCTTTAAGGAGTTCGATTGACAAAAAGTTTGTGAATCCCTGGCTTAAATAATCAGCAAATCAAAACTACTTCAACTTTAGACCGTAAGAAACCACCTAGCAACCATCCAAAACACCCTAGCAACCAGTTATATACCACATATACAGTATACAGTAGTGGTCAAAAGTGATGTCCGCCTGAGGAAAAATGACAAATGTGCGACATCATTTTTGTCCAGGCTCTTATTCAGAGATTATAAACAACACATGCAAAAACATGAGAGAACCAGCGGAATATTAATAACTGATCATGTATGCTTTTTCCTGTCAGCTTTTTATTTTTTTATGGATTTTTGCATAGTAAAATAAAACCTAAAGCTGTAGTTTGGTCAGATAAATACCGTAACCAAGTTTAGTGTTTTGTTTTTCTTTCATAATTAAAATATTTAAATTAATTTATGTATTTTTTAAATATTTATTCATAATATAAAATACATTTTGATTGTTTAATCGAGCTTGTAGGGTCATAAAAAACAAATATCCCCTCTGGACATCGCTGAGAGCGAGTGTTTGCGTGTTTCACACGAGCAGACAGAAACACATGGTCTACAGTAAACCCTGCACCTGGATCTCCATCACAAGGTCATATCAGATGCATCTTTCATAAATTTACCAGAAACAACACAATCCTTAGGCATACTGTTTACAGTGTATGATTTTGGATGTACTAATCTTAATCTTACATACTGTGTATGAATATTATGTGAATTAGAATGCAGTCTGGTAAAGAATAATGTACATCTAGTAATTTTCCCAAAATAAATCCTGAGAGGATGATCACCCTCTCTCTCACACACATACACACACACACGCGCGCATGCCCACGCTCGCTCGCTCACTCTCTCTCACACACACACACACACACACACACACACACACACACACACTTTTCGGGTCATGAATTTCCTGGGTATCGAACCTCTCTGAATCGAATAACTCTATAATAATAACAAATAATATCGTGACAATATCATGAACATATAATATATATATAGATGAATCACGTCCACACTGCAAATGTTTTTTATGTGATTATTGCTCTCTCACGCTGATGTTTAGTGAAGTAATGAGGTCATGTTTGCACGTACTGTGTCAGAGAGACGTCAGGCTCCTCATCCTCCTCTTCTCTCTCTCTCTTCACCTCCACCTGAACAGTGATGGTCTGCTGTTCTTCCTCGTGCACGTCCACCACTTCATGAGTCCTGCGGGAACACACAGATTAAACCAGACGCCACTAAACACCAGGGCCCTATCTCTCACCCAGCGCAACTGACTTTGTACAGCGTCGCGTGTCTCATTCCTATGTTGCACGCGACGCACAGAAACTTTTCCCTCCACAGACGCACGTCGGTAAATTAGGGAATGAACTTGCGCTCGCGGGGCGGTTCAGCGAAAAGAGGAGGCGTGTTCCCGCGCTAACGTTCCCTGGTGCTATTCTGTGGTTCCAGAAAACAATTCAGGAAAACACAGACTGGGAAAAACCTCGTCTAAAGTCAGTGGCGCTAAATAAAAGTAGAGATGCTTCGATAAGCATTTTTGGGGCCGATCACCGATTACCAAAATCATGATCTGTCGATTGCCGATCACAGAATATTTTATTCTGCGCGATATACAGATGCTATTTTAAGGGCGCATGCTTGGCCATAATGTAGCGTGTGCACAACGCGTGTACACTTTCCTTCTCTCATCCACAGACACAGCAGTTCCTGTTTTTGCAAACCATACATAATACAAGGAAAATATTACCACACGAGGGAAATTATTATGGTGTCCATGAAGATGTGAAAAAATAGGCATAATATAGTTTACACATTTACCAGAATTATTACACGCCTGTTTAACCGAAGCTAATGTGTGTGTGTTTCTCCATCCTCATACAATGTCACTTCTGACACTCTGATTGGTTTATTTCACGTTACGTCCAAACCACACCTATGAGTAATGAAGCGACTTCAGATCAACACATTAGATTTGCGTAGGGCGCAAGAGTCATTTATCCCGCCGGTGTAATAGCAACAGCGCCGAGATCCGCACACAAAGTTATTTGCGTTTGATACTTAAGTTTCAGATCGTTAAAATAGGGCCCTAAGGCTGTAATGCAATATGAAAATGAAATCACGACACTCAGATCCACGAACCTGTGCCGCGTGAGAATGCAGAATCGCGACACACACCCCTTCCAACCCCCAGAGTTATCCTTCCCGTCCAGATCCAATGCTACCACATCTTTAAATTACTATTACTATTATTTGGAGTTAACATTATAAAATACGTAGACCTACACCACAAAACTAGTTGAGGATAAATTCTTTAATTTGACCTGTAACGGCCGTTTCACACCGCAAGCCGAGTTCATTTTAGCTGCGCAGCTCACGCTCAATTAAAGTGAAAGCACGCTTTTGATGGATGAAATAAATATGATTTCACTCTAAAAGTGTCCAAAATGTACAGAATAAACATATCTAGAGAGTTTTAACAAGAAAATGAAGACTCACAAATATTTATAGAAGATTTAACTGTAGGTTTTTCAAATGTTATTAATTAAAAATATGTTTTTCAAAATCTTTTTTCACAAAAAAAAAAAAAGAATCGAGGTTTGTATTGAATCGTGGGTCAAAAATCGTGCTACGAACCGAATCGTGGGTTTGGTGTATTGTTACAGCCCTACTAAACACACAAATACAGTAATGCACATGAAGCTCACCTTCCCTCGCCATCTTTCATAGACAGCGTGTGTCTTCTGTAAAGACAACAGAGAACAAAACATATTCATATGCATGCGTCAGAACAACGCAGGCTTGTTGTTGTGGCAACACTTTACTTTAATGCATTATAAAAGTATTTTTAATGCATTAATTATGCACCTTATAATGCATTGTATGATTTCATGAATAATTGTAACCACAGTTCTGATACACTATAATACTTATCTGTACATTGTCACACCTTTAGAAAGTATAATACATTAAAAAACATGACAAACAACCAATATTGGATGTAACAACAAATCTGCAAATATTATAATTAGGGCTGTGCAATGATTAATCGCATCCAAAATAAAAGTTTGTGATTACATAATATGTGTGTGTACTGTGTATCATTATTTTGTATATATAAATACACATACACAGAAATATTTGCATGTATATACTGTATATATAATTTATATTATATATAAATTTAAATATTTTGAGCGAAACACATTTTTCTTTAATATAAACATGCATGTGTGTGTATTTATATATACAAAATAATTAGACACAGTACACACACATATAGTCAAACCAAAATTTATTCAGACATCTTGCTATCCTCACTTACATAAAAACTATAGTGTCCTGCACCCAATAGTAAAAAAAAAATCAAAAATTATATCTATACTAGTAAAAAGTGACTGGAAGATATTGATTGACAGCCGGGGCCCCCTATCGCATTGTACTACTTTTAGTCTGATCGCATTTTACCTTATCGCGAATTTATTTGAATAAATAATGACAAAAACATATTTTACTGATCATTAAATACATGTGTGAAACGAACAATGATGGATTTTGGTGTGTGCTCGATACGCCACTGACCTGTAGCGTGTGTGTTCTGTGGTGTCCGACGGGGAGCGTTCTGGGATAGATATGGAGGTGTTTGAGGACAGAGTCGTGGCCACTGACGCTGTGGTCGCTTCCTCGAACGACGGAGGAGTGCAAGACTGCAGACCTGACACAAACAAGACACAACAGTTCTTAGTTCATGATGTAACTACAGAAGAGTCTAGTTTTAAATAGGAAAAATATCAAATCTCTTTGGTCATTTTTAGAGAGAGATGCTAACGGTCTAATCAGAATGAATAATCTATGCTAAGCTATGCTAAAAGTGCTACCGCCAGACCCGGAGATCGGCTGAATGGATTAAAAAACGGTAAAACTCGACTGTTGGAAAATGAGCCTATTTCCAAAAAAAGTGGAGTGTTCCTTTAACAACCACTTTACTAAATATTAATAAGCAGTAATTAGGAGTTTATTGAGGCAAAAGTCATAGTTAATAGTGAGAATTGGACCCTAATCTAAAGTGTGACCATAAACACATGAACAGGGAAAGAAGAAAAGCATGAAAAGTACCATCGTTTTCCAGCACGGGGAAAATTTGTTTAATATCATGCATTTTACTAGGATATTGGCTGTTTATTAGTACTTATAAAGCACATATTAATGCCTTATTCTGCATGACCAAATTCTACATCTCTAAATCCTTCCCAATACCTAAACTTAACAACTATCGGTTACACTTTATTTGAAGGTGTCATTGTTACAGTGTAATTATATATATATATAAGTACTGAGTAATATTAAGCAACTATATGTACTTACTATAGGGCTAGGGTAGGATTGGTTGAGGGTTAGTTGCATGTAATTATGCATAATTTACTTTTATTACTATGGTAAGTACATGTAACATGTAAAAAGGACACTGTTAAATAAAGTGTTACCCAACTACCTTAGTAACTATTAATAAGCAGTCATTAGGGGTTTATTGAGGCAAAAGTCATAGAAAATATTGAGAGCTGGAGCCTAAAATAAAGTGTGACCAAAAACACATAAACAAGGAAAGAACAGAAAAGAACTACTTGTCTATAATCATGCATATTAGTAGGATATTGTCACACGCCGGTCCTGTCTTGTGCTGCACATGGGTGTTTTGTTATTTTGGGCCATGTGCTCTTGTCGTTGTCTGATCCCTCCCCCTCGTTACCTGATTATTGTTTGAGTTCTTCCACCTGTCCCCTCTTGATTAGTCCCCTTCTTAAGCCTCCTCTTGTTTGCAGTCTTTGTCGGATCGTTGTCTAATGTTTCCTGTTCCCTGTGATCCTCCAGTAAGTTTCATGTTCTGTTTTTGTTTTATATTTATTAGTTATGTTTTCCCCCTCGTGGGTTTTGTTTTGTGTTGTTTTCTTTTGTAAATAAATATAATTTCTCCTGCACTTGAGTCCTCACACTTTTTCCTTACCCGTTCCGTGACAGATATAGACTGTTTATTAGTACTCATAAAGCACATATTAATGCTTTCTTCTGCATGATCACACTGCAAAAAATGCTTTTCTTACTTAGTATTGTTGTCTTGTTTCCAGTCCAAATATCTAAAAAATCTTAAATCAAGATGCATTTACTAGATGAGTAAAATTACATAAGATATTATGTCCTGTTTTCTAACGGAATTAATCAAAATTAAGTGAGTTGACGCTTAAAAAAAGCAAAATTATTTGCCAACGGGGTAAAAAAACGAATGTTAATTCAAAAAGAAACAAGATAATTTTTCTTTACCCCATTGGAAGAAATTTTTTGCTTTTTTTAAAGCATCAACTCACTTAATTTTGATTAATTCCGCCAGAAAATTGTACTAATCTTTTACTCGTCTAGTAAATGCATCTTGATGTTTTTAGATATTTAGACTGGAAACAAGACAAAAATACAAAGTAAGAAAAGCTTTTTTTGCAGTCTCTAAATCCTACCCAATACCTAAACTTAACATCCCTACTAACTATTAATCAGCAGTGATTTGGAGTTTACTGAGGCAAAAGCTGTAGTTAATAGTGAGAATTGGACCCTAATCTAAAGTGTGACCAAAAACACATGAACACTCAAACAGGGAAAGAACAAAAGCATGAAAAGTACCATCGTTTTCCAGCACGGGGAAGCTGCGCGCTCCTCTCAGGTCATAGATG
>CM060617.1:2592894-2607894 GCA_030578275.1 Meda fulgida | reverse complement strand
AGTTTGTGTTTACCGTACATAATATATGTGTGTGTACTGTGTATAATTATTTTGTATATATAAATACACACACATGCATGTATATACAGTATTTAAGAAATATTTGTATGTATATACTGTATATATATAATTTATATTATATATAAATATTTAAAGTCCCTCCAGAAAACGTGATTATGCGATCGCTGAATTCAATGCATAATCAGCCAAAGTCCGCATACTTATGCAGGAGCTGCATTTTTTCAAATACTCCGCAATCTCGCCGCATAAATTGCTGATTTCCGTGCAAAATATGCAGGGCTTGCATGATTTCATAATCCCCGCATTTTCGTCGCAAAAAAGTCACATATATCTTAGCATAAAGTTGAGAAATATTGCATTTACTTCACACAAGAGCAGCCACCCCCCCCGTTGCCATGGGAACGTTATGAAGTGACGTAATTGCGTGACGTGAACATCATCGAAAGGCTGCAAACCCCGCGAATAAGCCATGAAATTACAGCTGTAAGTGTATTAGTGTGTAAATTGTAAGAGATTGCACTGTGTGCATTGGAAGCACTTATTTTAACAGATGTTTTGTATAGCGACCTCTGTAAAACAGGAAGCACACATTTTACTTATTTATTTTTTATTTATTCATTTTTACAAAAGTTGTAGCATATTTCTTTTGTAAAGCTACAGAACTTGTTTGACTCATCAATGTTTTGTAAGTTTGAGGCGTGTTTATTAAGGTCTGAAATTAAACGAGATGAGAACGTAAATATTTCCAGCACTTTCTGTGATGAAGATGCTTGCTTATCATAGGAAGTACAGTAATAGGAAATTACTCTTTACATTAAGGTAGTAGTCTAGTGAGAACAGGGTGTTGGGGGAATCACTTTTTTTTCTCTTTTTCATCAAACCGCAGTTTTTACAAGTTCCTACAATTTCATCGCATAAAATTGCATAAATATCCTGCATATTCCATTGCATTTTTTAAGGAAATGTGCCGCATAATCAAGGATTTTTACCCACAACAATCACAAAAAAGAAAAACAAATTCTGGAAGGACTGATTTTATATATAAATAACACATTTTTCTTAAATATTTACATGCATGAGAAAACACAGTTGAGCGTCACTTAATGTGGGAATTCACCACTGACAAGTTGGGCTTTTAGTAAAAGCGTAGCAGACAAAATATTGTTTTAAAAAAAAGGTTTTTTTAAAGTTTTGCAAACGTTTCCATTTAGTTATGGAAAAGTTGGTTACACTTTATTTTAAGGTGTCATTGTTAAAGTTTAATTATATATTTAAGTACTGAGTAATATTAAGCAACTATATGTACTTACTATAGGTTTGAGTAGGCTTGATTGAGGGTTATTTGCATGTATTTATGCATAATTTACTGTTATTACTACGGTAAGTACATGTAACATATGTAACAAGGACACTGTAAAATAAAGTGTTACCAAAAAGTTACTTCTGAATGTTCTCTGAACATTTTTAAGTTTTAAAAATTGGAACATTCTAAATGATCTAAATTACTTGAAATATTTATTTTATTTTATTACCTCCCCTTAAGTTTAATTAAATTTGTTATCATTTGCTAGTTTTCTAATGTTTTTCGATAGTCAGATATGCTAAATTATGCATTTTGAGTCATCTAAAGGACTTTTGCTGACAAATAAACAGGGATATCTGTGTAAAACAAAAAAGAGAGTACATGTACTCTTAAATATTGAATATATATATATATATATATATGTTCAAAAGTTTGGGGTCGGTATGATTTTTGATGTTTTTAAAAGAAGTCTCTTCTGCTCACCAAGGCTGCATTTATTTGATTAAAAATACAAAACAAACCCAGTAATATTGTTAAATATTATTTCAATGTAAAACAGCTGTTTTCTATATGAATATATTTTAAAATGCAATTTATTCCTGTGATCAAAGCTGTATTTCAGCATCATTACTCCAGTCTTCAGTGTCACATGATCCTTCAGAAATCACTCTAATATGATTATTTGATGCTCAAGAAACATTTATGATTATTATCACAGTTGACAACAGTTGTGCTGTTTCATATTTTTGTGCAAACAGTGATTCATTTTTTTCAGGATTCTTTGAAAGTTCAAGAGAAAAGCATTTCATTAAAAAAATAAATATTTTGCATTATTATAAATGTCTTTACTGTCACTTTATATCAATTTCATGCGTCCTTTCTGAAGAAAAGTATTAATTTCTTAAAAAAAATAAAAATAATAATTGACCCCAAACTTTTGAACGGTAGTGTACATACACACAATAAATATTCTTTATTTACATATACTAATTACAATACAAAACCTGTTAAAAAAATCAGCAAACTTATCCTTTAATTCAGATTTGTGCTGTCTTTGTTTGTCACATTGTACTGAAAATAAGGCATTTGAAAATGCACTTTAACATTTTTTTTTTTATTTGGACATAACCATGTCATAAAAACTGCACCCCGACCACAAACTCATACATACTCTTTGTGTTTTCATGCACAAATTCATTCCCTAAACTTCAGCATGACTTCACGTACTCTTATTGCTGCATTCACATCACAGTCATAACATTTTTAAACAATTTGAAAAGAGCTGTGCACAATACAAGTTTAAAACGCTACTGTTAAGATGCATACTTTACCAGAAATATGATCTGATTTGGGAAATGCTGTCATGCTCTTTTATATTGCACACTATTTAAGATGGACCTTAAATGTTATGTTTATCTCTGTAAAGCTGCTTTGAAACAATCTACACTGTTAAAAGCGCTATATAAATGAAGATGAGTTGACTTGTATATATTCTTCAGACTCACCATATAGTATCCTGGAAGCAGCTTCTGCAGGAACTCAGCCTCTTTGTGCATGACGGTTTTGAGGATGAATTCATCGTCTCGAGTGACGTAGAAAATAGAGCCGCTGGCACCAGGGTTTGAGAGCTCGATTAAGGGTTCATTACAGAGAGAATACTGCAGAGACAGAGAGAAACATAACGGGACGTCAGAGATACTGCGATTGATAGTTATATAATAATATATTGTCATACTTTTATGTTTTTTTGGAGCTTGATATTAACTTGAATCACCATCCATTTTTGTTGCATGTAAAAGTTCCGTAAAAAGTCCTACAAGTTTAGACATTATATTATTGTTTATAAGTTATTTTATTAACCCTACCTCTAAACCTACCCATCACAGAAATCGTTCTGCATTTTTGGAAATTAAAAAAACAACAACAACAACAACAAAAAACACTGTTCAGAATGTTTTTTAAGACATTTGGTTAATGAAGACACAGAAGACACACACACACACACACACACACACACACACACACACACACACACACACACACACACACACACACACACACACACACACACACACACACACACACACACACACACACACACACACACAGTGTATATCTGTTAATTTAAGTGCTTAGAAAGGAAAGTATTAGTGTGCTAATCACCATCTGTCTCAGCTTTGTGTGTGAGTGTGTGTGTGTGTGTGGTGGGTAGGTTTAGGGGTTGTGTGTGTGTGTGTGTGATGGGTAGGTTTAGGGGTTGTGTTAGTGTAAGGGGAGAGAATATACAGTTTCTACAGTATAAAAACCATTACGTCTATGGAGAGTCCTCACAAAAATAGTGAACTAGACATGTATGTGCATGTGTAAGTGTGTCTGTGTGTGTCTGTGTGTGTATGTGGGCTTATAAAGTGGCCATGTGCTTTTTCACACAGCTAATATGTTTAAGTTTCATTTAAGCTCCAGACTCTCATATCATAATTATGCATTAACCTTCCCATGACCCTCAGCTCTGCCCTATATGAACTTTTCACCCTCATTAATTCTTCAATATAGAAACCATTCAGCTCCAATATGAACATTACAACATGTGATTCAACGCAAAAAAGTTGCTTATTTGAAAATCGTAAAATAAAGACAAATGGATCAATATTGCATACTATTTATTTGTTAAAGTGAAAATTATTAAGAATTATATTTTATTCAAACATACACTAGTGTTTAAAAGTTTGGGGTCTAAGTTTTTACCTAAAAAGTTTTGGGTCTTTTTTAAAAGAAATTATGTCTTGTTTCCAGTCCAAATATATATAAATTCTTAAATCAAGATGCATTTACTAGATGAGTAAAATGACAATATATTATGTCTTGTTTTCTGGGGAAATAAATACAAATTAAGTGAGTTTTTGCTTAAAACAAGCTAAATTATCTACCAATGGGGTAAGAAAAATTATCTGGTTTCTTTATGAATTAAGATTATTTTTCTTAGCCCATTTGTAGATAATTTAGCTTTTTTTTAAGCATCACCTCACTTAATTTTGATTCATTCTGCCGGAAAACAGAAAACATAATATCTCATCTAGTACAGGCATCTTGATTTAAATAATTTCTAGATATTTGGACTGGAAACAAGACAAAAATACTATGTAAGAACAGCCTTTTTTGCAGTCGATGCTTTCAGGAAACGCACCCCTGAATGTGTGGAAGGCCGTGTTTGATGAGTGTGTGTGACGCGTCTCACCAGATAGTCGTCGGGGCGGATCCCGAAGAGCTCTCTGAAGTAGCGGAACGCCACCGGAGCGTATGTTTTAAACCTGAAGTCTGGATAGTGATGCGCTGGCGTCAGATTACTGCCTTCACTGGGAGAAAACAGACACACGGAGGACATCACATGACATCCGGATCATTTCATTGATGCTCAGTATGACTTAGGATCACATGTCACTGTTACTAAAAGCACTGGTTATACTAGTGAAATATACTATACTTTTTGTTGCTTAAAAAAAGCTAAATTATCTAGAAAAATTGATTCAAACAGAAACAAAATTAATTTTTCTTACTCCATTGGTAGATAATTTTGCCTGTTTTAAGCAAAAACTCACTTAATTTTGACTTATTTCCCCAGAAACCAAGACATAATATCTTATGGCATTTTACTCATCTAGTAAATGCATATTAATTTAAGAATTTTTAGATATTTGGACTGGAAACAAGACAAAAATGATAAGTAAGAAAAGCTTTTTTTGCAGTGTGAAGAGATGATTTAGTGATTACAAAACGGCTTAGACACTAAAAGTGTCACTCAGTGAAACCATTCACTCATGCACCGAATCTTCAGACCAAGTCTGCAAAACTACAAGCACATTATATAAAAAGCACATTATATGCTTTACACTCAGTTTGGTATTGTAAATTCAACTTTTTGCAAAACTCTAAACGCAGTGTCTACATTAGACACTTCACTCTAATGTATCATGTGTGAAAACACTTTACATAAACTGATCACTTGAAACAAAACTCAGTGTTTTGAGAAAGAAATCATTTTTACCCCTTTGAATTTCTGTTTATAGTGTAAATATATATGTATATACAGTATTTGTGTGTATATATCCATATATGTATGTACACACACACACACACACACACACACACACACACACACACACACACACACACACACACACACACACACACACACACACACACACACACACACACCTAGAGATAGGCATGGTTTTATTTCAGTTAGCCTAATATCTGGTTTGATTTGCATTGAGAGATGATCTTATGGAAAGTGGCCCATGCCAATCTCCAGGTGTGGTGAAGGGTGTGTGATGATGTGGGATATTTTAATAACTTTATCAGGATGCATATTATCCTGGATCCATGAAATAACTGGCTTTTAAAAATATAAATCTGCTTCCTCTATGGGGATTTAACACAGGGGTGTCCTGACTTATGCACCCTGTATTTTAAGGAAGAACATTTATTTATTTACGAAACATTATTCATTCACAAAGTAAATTGGTGTCCTTAAAGGTTGGATTTTTCCTCTTTTTTTAAATGAAGGCATTAAGATCAATTTCGAAAAGATTATTTTTCATTCCTCTTTTTAGGCAACTTTAGCATGGGTGTGTTCACTTATGCATAGCACTGTATATATATTTACTGTATATACGTGTGACCAACTCCTGTGCGCTCCACTGCACACTGAACAAGGAAAAGACACCAGAGAGGAGTGCTTTCATTTTTCAAATCCGTGCACTCTTAAAAATAGGGTTAAATAAGGTTCCAAAATAGGGGTCATAGAAGAACCCTTTTGGTTCCCAAAAAACCTTTTAGTGAATCGTTCTCAAAATAATTTTTTTTTAGATGATTTGGCTCGTTCCACCTCGTGTCAGTTCAAAAATCCAAAAGTCGTTTTTTTATTAACTTTGAGAAAGGTTTGTGTAAGATAAATAATCATTCTGTTAAATTTATTTTGTATTGGTTCTTTATCTGCATCATTGACTCCATAAAGAACCATTTTGTTCCACAAAAGTTTATTTATAGTGGAAAAAGGTTCTTTAGATTATTAATATGTTCAAAAAATGGTTCTTTTTAGAACGATTCACTAAAAGGTTTTTTGGTTTTTCTTCTATGACCCCTATTTTGGAACCTTTATTTTTAAGAGTGTGTGTAGTTTTGTTGTGTATGTGGCTAACCATGTGATGTTTGTGTGTAGAGTTACTGCAAAAACACAATTTTTGGAAGAGCTTAAATAGTTTTGAATGAAGTGTTTGCTTTTGCAAGAGATGTTTTGCATGTTGTGCGTGTGTTTTGTGGTTTTGTGTGTAGAGTTTCAAGAAATGGAGCCATAGTTTCAGAGATTGTGTGTATTAAGCAATTAGAAAACCCGGCCTTGCTCAGACAGACCTGGGGAAGAAGATGCTCTCCACCACGTAGAAGTCTTGCATGAGGACGTCCCGCTCGGGTTTGGAGCTCAGGTTCCCCACGGTGTATCCGATGCCCAGCTGAATGGCTCCTTTCAGGGCAGACGAGGTCGTCTGAAGACACATGACACTCAGACTCTGACGCCAGTTAAATATCACACAGAATCACTGGATATCAGGAGGAACGATACAAGAACAAGCTTTCCTGGAGCTCAAACAGTCGAGTGTCAGCGCTCGCAACGCCAAGGTCAAGGGTTCGATTCCCAGGGACAGCAAGAACTGATAAGAATGTAAATGTGTACCTTGAAATGCAATGTAAGTCGCTTTGGATAAAAGCGTCTGTCAAATGCATAAATGTAAATGTAAGAAGGATACAAATAGTAAACTAAAAATAGTTAAATTTTGTTGAAATATAGAAAAAATTGTTCTGTCAAATCCATTCCCTTAGGCATCATGCGCTGTGGAAACGCGTCAAAGCATTCTTAGGTATAAATATGCAGCATTAATGCACATAGGTGATTTTGAACGAATATTTAATGTCGATATACAATGGTTACACAATGTTAAAACTAATCCTGCAATTGATATCTTTGCTAGACTGCTGACCCAAATGACCAATTTTCAGTTGGTAAACATGGTGCCGTTTTTTGTGGGCGGAGCTTAGTTGGTGGCGGAACGATCCCTCTGGCCACTTCACTAACGCTAGTTTGCAAGTTTTGTTAGCTTGTTTTTAACAATGACTGGAGAAAATCCAATTTTATCTGAATGTGCAAGGTCACTCACTGTCCAGGACCGCGATTGTTATTTGCAAAAGTTAATTTGAACGGACGGAGCCAGATTGGCTGACCCGTACACGCTCTCTCACTGATGGACGATCTGACAGGATTAACGCTACTGCTACCTCCGGGTGAGTGGCCTGACTTCTACACCTCTCCGATAGAGAAACCGAGCGTAAAGAGAAACTGAGGGACTATCTGTAGATGCCTATAACTATGTGCTGAATGCTCATGTACAAGGCTGGTGTGGTACGATCCGCAGTTCTGCCTAGCCAGCGCCAAAGAGTGACATTACGGTGCAATTTTAATGAGGTGAATATTTTCTAGAAATAAAAATTGCAGATAAAGCATATTCATTTTTCATTGATTCTTGCACCCAACAACACAACAAGATGACATTTAATAATAATAATAATTTAAGCTCCTTATTATGTAGCTGGATCTGTGCTGGTTTGTATTTGCTGCCTCCAGTTTTCCCTTTGTTCTGCCACCAGCTAGCGCCGTGACGTAACTGTGACGTCGGCTCGAAATTGGTCTATAGAACAGTGGCAAGGGAAAACAAATGTCCAGAAACAAAAAATACAATGTGAATACGTTTGACACCTCGAGATGAGAGAACGAGTGAGACTGAGACGCACCTTCTTGTACGTGGTCTCGCCGGACGCATCGACTCGCCTGTGGCCGATCTTCTTCTCGAGGCCAGAGATGGGCTGACACGAGGAAGACGGCATCTGAGGAGACACACACTCATGAGACAGCAGTGAGATCTGAGCTGCTCTCCACCACACTCTTACTGTGATCTCATTCACTTCTGAAACCTCACATCAATAACATAGTCCTCTAAAATGAAACACTTAAGCGTTTAACTCTTTTCTTGATTGCATGCAGTAAAATTGTAGTTTTATGATGATATATGGATGATGAACGATGCTTCACCTCGGTTAAGTGGGTCTTCTTAAGAGCAGCGTCTGAAACGACACAGCAAGAGAAAGATTATGACAAGAATCCCATATAGTTAATAAACGTAATTAAATGCAAGTAAACGTCTAATAGAATATTAAAATATTAATTTAAACCACATAAAAGTCTGAGAAAATGTTCAGAATGCTTTGTTTTAAAAACTACAATGTTGTAGCCTCGTTAACCCAGCTAACAAAAATATATCCGTAGAACATTTTGCCATTAAGCTATTAATTTTTTCCAGTATTTCCAGTATTCTAAACGTTTAAAAAAATAATTCTTGGTTACGCAAACATTACAAAAACATTCCATTTCAACATTTAAATATTATTGTAATGTTTCTTTTGAATGTTCTCTGAGTGTTTAAAAGTTTCAAAAATGTTTTTTCTTGGTGATACGAACATTCCATTTTATCATTTTTCAAACGTTATGGGAATGTTACTTTTGAATGTTCTCTGAACATTCTAAAACCAGTAACATTTAAAAAACATCAGAGAAACAGGTTCCATTGATGATGTGTAAGTGTTGTGTGCTGACATCATCCCCGCCCGGTGACCCCCGGGTTACATCACTGATGATGCGTCTAGGTTGCACCTGTAAGCCATTTCACCATTTTACATTTCATCTGCAATTTTCTAATTAAATAATGAGATTTAAATAAAAATATGTTTTAAATCGTTCAAAAAATTCAGTCGTCTCACTAGAAGTGTAAGGTCAAGTCAAGTGCATTGCATTGTGGGATACATTACCCACTCACATTTTGGGAACTATAATAGGTCACAGAAAATACTGTGCACAACTGCAACTAAAAACAATGTGTGAATAACAGTCCAAGGACAGCCGGCGTGAGTCTGCATCTCTCTGATGCCTTGCAGTTATTTCACACTGCGCTTTTCTCACACATGTTTCTGTGTCACTGCATTCAAGGGGAGGGGGCGGAGCTACTGACAAGCCAACCTGTCAATCATCCCTCTGCACGTGCGGGCGCCGAATTAAAGCATGATAACAGAACGCCAATGAGAGCTGACCTGCTTTACACCCGACACCAGCGGGATGTTTCAGAGCTGGGAATTAGAGCTGCAATGCAGCACTGAGAAGAAACAAAAGTGGGTTTAATCTTCATTTCATTCTGGAACATCTCTGAATCTCGTCAACACGTGGACAGGGCATATTTTTAGTGCAAAATCGAAAGAAAATTATATTTTTCATAAAGAAAATCAAGCTTATTTTAGGACCGTTAGGCTAGCACTTTATTTAAAGTCTTTATATATAATGCATTGTAAAGGTATTCACAATGTACATTATAATGCATCATATATTTTAATTTAAAATGCATTATAGTCTTGTTACATCTGAAATTGGTTGTTTGTCATGTATTTTAAGGCATACAATGGATTATAAGGCATAACTAATGCATTAAAAATACTTTTATAATGAAGGCTTCAAGTAAAGTGTTACCATATTTTTTGCACTGTGAAATAATTTTAATGCCATTTAAACACATTTTTCCCTCCCGTGTTGATTCTCTCCACTAATGCAATCATTATTTGAATTAAAAAATAACTAATATGATGCACAAATACTCACTATTTAAATGGTAAATATTTTTTGTTTCCAGGGAAAATTTATTTAATTGTCATGAAAAGGATGTCACAATTCAAATAATCTAAAAAAAAAATCTTTATTGTCTTCATGCAAAATATATGATCTATTTTGTTTCTTTTGATTTTTTGAGGTTAAATGTGGACAGATTTTGTGAGATTAAGAATATCCACTGTGTGTGTGTGTGTGTGTGTGTATTGTTGACAGTCTCTCGTGGAGGTTTTAAGTGTGTGTGTGTGTGTGTGTGTGTATTGTTGACGGTCTCGTGGAGGTTTTAAGTGTGTGTGTGTGTGTGTATTGTTGACGGTCTCATGGAGGTTTTAAGTGTGTGTGTGTGTGTGTGTGTGTGTGTGTATTGTTGATGGTCTCTCGTGGAGGTTTTAAGTGTGTGTGTATTGTTGACAGTCTCTCGTGGAGGTTTTAAGTGTGTGTGTGTGTGTGTGTGTATTGTTGACGGTCTCGTGGAGGTTTTAAGTGTGTGTGTGTGTGTATTGTTGATGGTCTCTCGTGGAGGTTTTAAGTGTGTGTGTGTGTGTGTGTATTGTTGATGGTCTCTCGTGGAGGTTTTAAGTGTGTGTGTATTGTTGACGGTCTCGTGGATGCGCATGTGCTTGAGAAGCAGATAATAAGAGCCGAGGAAACGCATGTGCTGCAGTCGTCAGACATAAATACACAGAAACATGCTGAGAAAATCACTTCTGCCTCTCACACACACACTGCAGAACGAAGACCAAACGGTCCTATTCTGTTACAAAACATAATTTTTAAGAAATTTAGCATGGTGGTAACCACATTTACTACAGAGGGTGTTACTACATCTTTACACTTTACAAGAAAATGTGGAGGCGTTTGCCTATGCAAAACTAATTATAGATCTTCTGTTATTAATATGCAGGGTTTGATCTTCTGGAATAGGGCTGCACGATATTGAAGAAAAATGCGATATGCGATGACTCATTAAATAATGCGATATTCGATATGCGATATGATAATGCTTAAAAAGTGTGTAAAATACTTAAATTATCTTTAAAATGATATAACCTACATACGTGTTTCATATTCTTTTTGTGACAAGAAAACATCCCTACAGCTTCTGAAAGTGAACAGCAGTGTTTTACTGAAGTGTTATTTTAACATCAGTGTAAACCACAGGGTTTAGGGTTTCAGGAAAGCCTACATTAAGTTTATTTAACAACAGAAACTGAATAATCAAAAGTAAAAATAAAACGCTGCTTAGTTTTCACTGTATGAATATATACTGATTCTTATTAAAGCTACAAAAGTTATTTAGCCAAGAGCAGTGAGTGATTTTCTCTTTGTCTTTTGATCATGACCCCAGTTATTGCAAGCCGTTGCGATATGCATATCGCGATATATACATTTGCGATATTTCAATAATTTTGATATATTGTGCAGCCGTATTCTGGAATATCACATTTTAAGGCTCATTTTCTATTGCTTTACAAATCCACATCTCAGAATCCAATGCAGACGGCTCAAACAAAAAATAGCGGCTTTCCAAAAAAGCCCAAATCAATTGTGATCATATTTGTGCCGCTGAGATTTATGAGAAGAAACGAGGACGAGACATGAAGCAGCGGCTCAGAGGAACAGATGTGCTGAAGGACACAATCTCACACTGTCTTTACGGACTAACAGGAAACACACACAAGGAAAATAACTCATATATTATGGATATCCCTATAATACGATTATGAAAATTTTCCTTAAACATTACACAGCTAAAATCATAAAATCATAGTAAATTTAAATGGGATCTCCTTCATGCAGCTTCTGTCATTCACTTTGCATAATTTATTTTCCGTTATTTTGATAGTAACTTGTTTTATATTGTAATAATGTTAATACATCCCTCCATTTAAATTTTGGGAACAGCAGATAAACTCCTGCAGGAGGAAAAAATGACAATTTTCTTTTGTGGCTGAATTAATTCTTCAAATGCCAGATGATAACAATATCTGCGTTTCCATCCAAAGTTACGAATTTAACTTGTACAAAATTGGAATATGGCATAAAACATTTGCGAATAAAGCAGCGTTTCCATCGCATGTGTTCAAGAGAATAAAATCATCTCTTCCTGAGAAATATCTGTAATATAATTGGAAGCTTGCAATCGTGGAAAAAATCGTCTCTTTTTATCTGCATCATAATCGATGAAACGCAATAAACGCTGTCATGTTTTCTTGCGTTTGGATGCTGGTGTTTGAGAAAGCAATCGTGCGAGACGCTTCTGGAGGGAATTACGGCACATTTACACGACAATGATCATGTACTAGACGTACAGATGACAACTTTGTCAAAACGAAAACGGCTAAAAACGCTGTATTCTGCTGTCAGGCCAGTAGGTGGCGATCTCCCTGTGTAAAGAAACACTACGCTCTTATAGACTTACACATTATACACATGTGCATGATGCCACCGTTTACACAAGTTCTCGTTTTTGTAGTTTACACTAAGATAATAACGGTATCGTTTTCAAAACGTAATTGTAAATGGAAACATACCTAACGATAATCATAACTACTAGATAATGTCAAGTGGATAATCTTAAAGTAGATCCAACTGCAATCAGAAACATCCTCGTCAACACACACAAACACAAACACACACACACACACACAGATACACACACACACACACATACACGCACGCACGCACACACACGCAGATACACACACACGCACGCACACGCAGATACACACACGCACACACACACGCACACACACATGCACGCACACACTCACACACACACACTCACACACATGCATTAAAAAGAAAAGCAAAACAATAAAAAACAAACAACAGCATTTTAAAGCATAAAACAGTGAATCATGTTTTGGTTCCAAGCGTCTCACACTTCAAATTAAAGAAGCAGAATCACATTCACACTGTCAGCGGCAATAACATCACACACACACACACACACACACACACACACACACACACACACACACACACACGCACGCACACACACACACACACACACACACACACGCACCACATGCACACACACACGCAGACACACACACGCAGACACACACACGCACACACACACACACACACACACACACACACACACACACACACACACACACACACACACACACACACACACACACACACACACACTAAACACGGCCTTTAAAGAAAAAAATGGGATCATTCAGCAAAAGCCATATACTTCTCATCTAATGCATGATGATTTCGAAATCTTCCCTCAAAATGTTGTTGCCAGACGCCAAGAACATCTAAATACTGGATGTTTGAATTGAGGATGTTAAAAAAATGTCACATTAATGCTGTGATTTTGTAAATCGAGTAAAGCAGGAATATATGGTGTAATCCGAGCCAGTGACAGACTGGATCTCAGCATGAGTGTGTGTGAGAAAGCCAGCAGACTGTTAGAGACTCACACACACTGCTCACGATCCTTCTGTTGCTCTGAGCGCTGGTCAATTCACACTGTTGTAAAACAAAGACTTGCTAACACTTCTATGGAAGTAAATAAGTTCATAACTCTTGTCCAATGCATGCAATAAACTGCAATGACAAACAGTAGGTGACTAAAGACCCTCTCGGTTATTGAGAGTCAGTCCTGTTACTGGCATTAATTTGATATTTTAAAAGAAAAATGACATTTGACAGTCAAACAGATCTCACCATAGTAAATTTTTGCATTTTGGACAAGACCCTTTTTAAAACAAATGTCTTTTCAAAGTATACACATTTCTAAATTGTAATGTGATGTCGTCCATGAAATAGGACATTTTCAGTAATCTGAATGGCAATTATGATATAAAACTGAATTTTTTTAAATATGACCTAATCTTTATGAAAAGAGGGACCAAAATACTACTTATATATGTGCAAACTGTTATTGCATATGTGTAATTGGAAGTATTATATATAGTAACACTTTAGTCAATAACAGGACTGAGGAAAATATCAAAACATGAAATAAATAAATAGCATAGCTTAGCATAGCAACACAATTTCTTGGCATGTTAGGATGTCTTCATTTAATGGGTATTGAAAAAAATCAACAATTATATTAATTATATATTCAAATTTTTAAAGTTGAAAAGACACCGATTTTGTGGAATGAGCCCTTAAAGAGCAAGAACCGAATGATTACCATATTTAATTTAAAGATTATTATACAGACCTACAAATAAACTGACTGTATTGTGCACAAGTTGCATGAAGCATAAAGAATAAAAGCATAAAGAAAGCATGAAATACTGTATAGATCTATATCTGTGTGTCATTGTAGAATAACCTTCAATTCTCAGGATCGATTCACGAAAACTAACATCAAAGATTCAAACAATAAATCTTTATCTCTAATTAATATTCTGAAATGCATATTGTGCAGGTAGAAGACATCCATAAAGCCAAAATGATTATAGTAACGTGCAATATTGTGCATTATCATTACAGTTTTTGGGTAGATCTCACGTTTCTTATTTCTTCTAATTTGAAATTAAATGTGATCTTGTTTTCATGATAATTTCTTTTAAACTGTAAAAAAAAGACTGCTAGAGAATAGGAAATAAAAGAATAAATGTTAAAAAAATCTATTTTTTTAATCAAATAATTGTAAATTCTAAAAATTCTAAATATAATTTTTCAAATGTAATGTTTTTACATGTAAAGTGTAAAAATTAAATAAAATAATATATTATTTTATTTTATTAGTACTCTTGTTTTTTCCTGAAATGTCCTTTTTCAGGAAAAAAAAACAAGAATACTTATTAATAATATGATTATTTGCAGTTTAATGCTACTGTTTCCTTAAATTGATTTTGATAAAAACATCAGGGTGTTAATGTTTAAAAACATTTAAAACATATTTAATAGTTACTGTAAAAACAGATAAAAACATATTTTA
>CM060617.1:2517894-2587894 GCA_030578275.1 Meda fulgida | reverse complement strand
CTACTTTGAGATATTAATGTATCCTTTTTTTTATTGTAAATACTACAATAATACTAAAATAACACGGCATGGTAGGCCTATGAATGCAGTAAAAATATATATATTGTGCACTTTATGGATTTGATGTCATCTGCACTGAGAAAATATATTGACATCTGTGCTCATTTTTGCTAAGACACCAAAATCAGTCAAAACTTAAACATTTAGCATCTAATTCATCTAAGATCAAATGATCTGACCTGCTATTTTATACTCTTTATGTCTTTATGGTTGAAAAAGAAATCCTGGACAAATACACTAGAGACTGTTCTTATTCTAATGTGACCTATCATGAAAGATTGGCCATAGAAGAACTTGCTAGAGATAATGATATCATCATCAAACCCCCCAAAAATAAGGGGGGTGCGATTGTAATACAGAATATGGCTGATTATAAAAAAGAAGCTTATCGCCAGTCAGGGACGTCGTTAGGCCTATTTTAAGGGGGCTGAAGCTACCCAAAATGTTCCTTAGCCCCCCTAAATGTTAATAAGAACAACAATAACAATTTGATTGATGAGTATCCTCATAAGGAAAGGGGATACGGGATATTTTCGGGAGTCTCCCGCATAATAATAGCGGATCCCTGATGTGCGCAAATTAGTTAAAATCTCCCGGAATATCTAGAGCTCGCGAGCTCCAAACCGTGTAGCGCGCGCACACAGAGAAAGAGAGAGCGAATTTGCATGTTTGCAAATGTGCGCGCTTGTGCCTCACGAAGCACTTGTAAAAGCAACATCATATCATAATGTCAGAGAATATCATAATATCAGAACAGCACACAGCACCGTCATCGGCTGACAGTGCTTAGTTACCAATGATCGCGCGCGAACTCGACAATCGACTACTGTGGACTTCGATCGAAAACAGGAAGTAAATACGGGTATGTGAGCTGGCTGAATTAACATCATTTTTATTAATATCTTTCACATCTACTGCAGTCAGATTGACCGTGGTCACTCTTAATAACACCACTCACATGGCTGTGCACTTGTAATGACAAATCAAGGATGTTAAGAGGCTAAAAGCAGGTTTAGAACTTGCCCCATTGAAGTCAACAGGGTGCGAATTTTAAAAAGAGGATAACACGGTGTAGGCAACACTGATTTTTGTCGTTTTTGTCTGTACTGACAGCACTCCAAATGTACAAAAAATGAGCTCAATGTTAAAATTGACCAGAGTTCTCCTTTAATCCAGATAGGAACCCCTTTTGTCAAAAAATTCTGAAGTGGTACAGATATCTTGATGATATATTTTGTCTTTTTCAAGGGAAAAGGGAAGAACTCTTAGATTTTGTGTCTTTTTTGAATGATGTTTATGCTGATCTAAAATTCTCAATTGAATATGATCTACAACGTGTATCTTTCCTTGGAGGCCTCATTACCACACTTTACAGGAAACCCACTGACCGTAACGCCCTTCTTTTGGCAAGTAGTGCCCATCCTAAAGCTTTGAAAAATGGCCTACCTAAAAGTCAGTTTTATAGACTGAGGCGCATATGCCATTACGATGAAGATTTCATAGAAAAGTCTTTGGAAATGAAACAAAGGTTTCTAGAAAGGGGTTATTCTGCTCAGGGTGTTGATGCCCTGTCGAAACCAAGACAGATTTTATTGACAAAGAGTATCCAGAAAGAAAATAATTTTTCAGTAACTTGTATTACAACCTTTACCACTCGGGCTTACATATTTAAGAGTACCATTCTTAAATATTGGCACATTTTGACCTCAGACCCAGCTCTCATTCAACATTTCAAAGATCCACCCATTTTTGTTTTTAAAAGAGGGCCAAACCTACGAAATAAATTGGTTAGAGCCAATATATTACCAAGTCCTAGACAGACACTTCTGGCTCCCCTCAAACATGGAAACTACCCTTGTGGTAACTGTGCTCAGTGCCACAATACGTGGAAAACAAACACTTTCACACATCCTAGAACAGGGAATTATTTTCCAGTAAGAAGGGTTATCACGTGTAACACTAAAAATGTTATATATATGCTTAAATGCACATGTGATATGATCTATATTGGTAAAACTATTCACCCTCTGAAGCAAAGAATCAGCGAACACAAAAGTTCAATAAGACGAAATGATATGCATTATTCTGTTGCCCGCCACTTTAATAACCACTCACATCCTCTGTCCTCCCTCAGGTTTCAGGGAATAGAACAGGTTACTTCTCAGAGAGGAGGTGATGTAGACAGGCGACTATGTCAGAGAGAGCTATATAGGATCTATATGTTAGAAGCTCCACAACCACTGGGCCTTAATGAGGATTTTGATATGATTGTGTTTCTTTAATCTCATTACTATAGACTATTCCATGTTTTATGATGGGCATAGCCTGATATTTACATGGAATAGGGTGTTGATGTAGTGTAATGAAACATTTTTTTTGTAAAAATTTGTTTTGTACATTTTTTTTATTTTGAAATCTTGATGTAATTCATGTGTTTTTGTTTTCAGTAGACCCTGTGCCTAAGGCTATTTTTGATATAGGCTATGTTGAACTACATTTCCCATGTTCCCTATCCTTGTAGCCTTAGCCATGTTAACACAGGTGTCTGGCATTATGCAATCAGGAGAGGTGATTGACAAGGGCTTTTTTGTATGGCCACATTCACTCTGTTTGTATGCCTGAAGAAGGTTGCAAGACCGAAAGCTTGCTAATAAATTGATCTTGCACAGTGTTTGAGTGTGCGGCTGCTGTATTTTTACAATACTCTTTATGTCTCCAAAGGATGTTTAGGAGACAAAGTTGATACTGAGTCTGACATTTTCCTCTGAGGAAAAGTAGTGTCATGGTGAGATGAGAACATTATAACTACATCAAATGTGTCTGTATCACTGCTTGTGTTTATGTTCTCATGTCAGAGAGTTGCACTGGATGAGACGCTGAACTGCAGAGAAACTCAACGGATTACAGCTGAGGAAATGCTCTGGCCTTCAGCTCCTGTTCTAGCGTTTACAACCTCAGACACACACGCGTCACGCTTCGGCCCTGCGTGAGTGTGACGAGAGGCTGATCAAACCGAACAAAGAAATCACAGAGATGTGCCATCAAAGGAGAATGTTTGTAACTCAACTAGCAGCATGAACAGCAAATGGAATTATTGATTTAAGAAACAACCCTTGTAACCCCCCTAATGAAGCACTGGCAACCACCCAAAACACCCTAACAACACCCAGGCAACTGCATAGTGATGCCCTAGCAACCACCTAGAACACCATAGAAACCACCAAGCAATTCCCTAGCAACCAAACAGAAAACCCTAGCCACACCAATAACAAAGCCCTGGCAACCAGCCACAACACCCTAAAGAGAAACCGCATACTGATGCCCTAGCAACCACCCAGAACACCATAGAAACCCCCTTGCAATGCCCTAGAAAACACAACAGACAACCCTAGCAACCTTTAATGAAGAACTGGCAACCACCCAAAACACCCTAACAACAACATAGAAACTGCCTAGGGATACCCGAGCAACCAACCAGAACACCATAGAACCCCCCTAGCAATCAAACAGAAAACCCTAGCCACCCCAATTACAAAGCACTGGCAACCACCCAAAACACCCTAACAACACCCTGGCAACTGCATAGTGATGCCCTAGAAACCACCAGAACACCATAGAAACCCCCTAGCAATGCCCTAGCAACCAAATAGAAAATCCTAGCCACTCCAATAACAAAGCACTGGCAACCACCCAAAACAGAAACCGCATAGTGATTCCCTAGCAACCACCCAGAACACCATAGAAACACCCTAGCAATGCCCTAGCAACCAAATAGAAAATCCTAGCCACTCCAATAACAAAGCACTGGCAACCACCCAAAACAGAAACCACATAGTGATTCCCTAGCAAACACCCAGAACACCATAGAAACCCCATAGCAATGCAATAGAAAACTCAACAGAAAACCCTAGCAACCCCTTAATGAAGCACTGGCAACCACCCAAAAAACCCTAACAACACCCTAGAAACCGGGGTGGCACCCTGAAAGTCAGGCATCACAAAAATGAAAACCTGCCTTGATTATTTTTATACTTAACTTCCCTTTTAACTGTACATTAAACATTCTGACTCCTTGACCACAATGAACGCTTGTGTGAAGATGTAAAAGAAAAAAAAACATATATTCATATCTAGGCCAAAGAAAACACCTTTTATCTCTAGCGTTTGACACATTTCCCCCGTATGATCCTGTCCCGTTTCATCATCATCATCTCACGAAAAACCTTTTACTCAGAATGAGCAATCTAAGAAATTATATTTTCACTCGGGTCAGCGTCGTTCTGATTTCTCTGAGCACTTCACGCGTCACTGGACTAATCCAGTCTCTCCACTCGTGTTCAACAGAATCCAATCCACAGCATCAGCATTTTATCTCTTAAAGCCCCCCTGTAGTCAATCATTTTAATCATTTCTATAGTCACCAAAATGACATATTTAAACCTTTTTTCTTGAAAGAAAATTCTTCATGCCTTAAAATAGCTTGAATGTACCTCGACACCCTTGCCTCATTTAGTATGCGCAGTTCTATGAATATGCAAATGAGCCCCGCCTCCACTCACTCACTCAGAGATCCACTGGTTGACGATCACACGTTGATCTGATTGGTTACAAGGTAGTTTGTGACGTCAGAAACACCAGCGATTTCAAACCGTGTTTTTGAGACTGTCTTTGGTTCACAGCAGTTTTAAGCAGAAAATACTCAGCAATGCTGTCTACTTGTGAATTTACACATGCTTTGTCTTAAAGCATATTAAAAACACCACATAGACAAATAAACAACATTAAACGCTGGATTTTCACCACGGGGACTTTGATAATTTTAGGAAAGTCTCCTGAGCTTTGAAAGAGTAACCACAGAGATTGTTAGTATGAGCTCGTTTAAAAATGTAAAATGACAGATGAGAGTTTCTCCTAAACAATACAGACATTAAAAGAAGAGTCATTTGCTCACGATTACACTCTTCTAGCGATTTACACTCTTCTAGCCCTTTACACTCTTCTAGCAGCTTTACACTCTTCTAGCGCTTTACTCTTCTAGCGCTTTACACTCTTCTAGCAGCTTTACACTCTTCTAGCGCTTTACACTCTTCTAGCAGCTTTACACTCTTCTAGCAGCTTAGCAGCTTTACACTCTTCTAGCAGTTTTACACTCTTCTAGCAGCTTTACACACTTCTAGCGCTTTACACTCTTCTAGCGCTTCACACTCTTCTAGCAGCTTTACACTCTTCTAGCAGCTTTGCACTCTTCTAGCAGCTTTGCACTCTTCTAGCAGCTTTACACTCTTCTAGCGCTTTACACTCTTCTAGCAGCTTTACACTTTACACTCTTTACACTCTTCTTACAAGAGCGCTTTACACTCTTCTAGCAGCCTTACACTCTTCTAGCAGCTTTACACTCCTCTAGCAGCTTTACACTCTTCTAGCGCCTTACACTCTTCTAGCGCTTTACACTCTTCTAGCAGCTTTACACTCTTCTAGCAGCTTTACACTCTTCTAGTGCTTTACACTCTTCTAGCAGCTTTAGCGCTTTACAGTTCTAGCAGCTTTACACTCTTCTAGCAGCTTTACACTCTTCTAGCAGCTTTACTCTTCTAGCGCTTTACACTCTTCTAGCAGCTTTACACTCTTCTAGCAGCTTACTCTTCTAGCGCTTTACACTTCTAGCAGCTTTACACTTTACACTCTTCTTACAAGAGCGCTTTACACTCTTCTAGCAGCTTTACACTCTTCCAGCGCTTTTGAGAGACAGATGAGACAGAAACAGATTAGAGTTTCTCCTAAACAATACAGAGATTAAAAGAAGAGTCATTTGCTCACGATTACACTCTTCTAGCGCTTTACACTCTTCTAGCGCTTTAGACTCTTCTAGCAGCTTTACACTCTTCTAGCAGCTTTACACTCTTCTAGCAGCTTTACACTCTTCTAGCGCTTTACACTCTTCTAGCGCTTTACTCTTCTAGCAGCTTTACTCTTCTAGCAGCTTTACTCTTCTAGCGCTTTACACTTTTCTAGCAGCTTTACAGTCTTCTACCACTTTACACTCTTCTAGCAGCTTTACATGCTTCTAGCGCTTTACACTCTTCTAGCGCTTTACTCTTCTAGCAGCTTTACACTCTTCTAGCAGCTTTACACTCTTCTAGCGCTTTACTCTTCTAGCAGCTTTACAGTCTTCTAGCACTTTACACTCTTCTAGCAGCTTTACACTCTTCTAGCAGCTTTACAGTCTTCTAGCACTTTACACTCTTCTAGCAGCTTTACACTCTTCTAGCAGCTTTACACTCTTCTAGCAGCTTTACACTCTTCTAGCGCTTTACACTCTTCTAGCAGCTTTACACTCTTCTAGCAGCTTTACTCTTCTAGCGCTTTACACTCTTCTAGCAGCTTTACACTCTTCTAGCAGCTTTACTCTTCTAGCGCTTTACACTCTTCTAGCGCTTTACACTCTTCTAGCAGCTTTACACTCTTCTAGTGCTTTACACTCTTCTAGCAGCTTTACACTCTTTTAGCAGCTTTACACTCTTCTAGCGCTTTACTCTTCTAGCAGCTTTACTCTTCTAGCGCTTTACACTCTTCTAGCAGCTTTACACTCTTCTAGCAGCTTTACACTTTACACTCTTTACACTTTTCTTACAAAAGCGCTTTACACTCTTCTAGCAGCTTTACACTCTTCTAGTGCTTTACACTCTTCTAGCAGCTTTACTCTTCTAGCGCTTAACACTCTTCTAGCAGCTTTACACTCTTCTAGCAGCTTTACACTCTTCTAGCAGCTTTACACTCTTCTAGCGCTTTACACTCTTCTAGCAGTTTTACACTCTTCTAGCAGCTTTACACTCTTCTAGCGCTTTACTCTTCTAGCAGCTTTACTCTTCTAGCGCTTTACACTCTTCTAGCAGCTTTACACTCTTCTAGCAGCTTTACACTTTTCTTATAAGGGGGCTTTACACTCTTCTAGCAGCTTTACACTCTTCTAGCGCTTTACACTCTTCTAGCAGCTTTACACTCTTCTAGCAGCTTTACACTCTTCTAGCAGCTTTACACTCTTCTAGCGCTTTACTCTTCTAACAGCTTTACACTCTTCTAGCGCTTTACTCTTCTAGCAGCTTTACTCTTCTAGCGCTTTACACTCTTCTAGCAGCTTTACACTCCTCTAGCGCTTTACACTCTTCTAGCAGCTTTACACTCTTCTAGCAGCTTTACACTTTACACTCTTTACACTTTTCTTACAAGAGCGCTTTACACTCTTCTAGCAGCTTTACACTCTTCTAGCACCTTTACACTCTTCTAGCAGCTTTACACTCTTCTATGAGAAATGAATCTTTGGTTCTCAACGACGTCTCGTGTTGTGTGTGTGTGTGTGTGTGTGTGTAGTGAAGATGAAGCTGAAGTTCATAATCACCTCATCTGATCTTAACAGCTGGAAGAGTCTCTTCTTCACTCAGTTTAGTTACGTAAGCCTTATGTAAAGACAGCAGCCTGTGGCATCGACACACACACACACACTAGCTCACTGATGATGTCACACACACACACACACACGCACACACACTAGTTCACTGATGATGTCACACACACACACACACACACACACACACACACACACACACACTAGCTCACTGATGATATCACGCACACACACGCACACACACACTAGCTCACTGATGATGTCAAACACACGCACACACACACACGCACACACACACTAGCTCACTGATGATGTCACACACACACACACTAGCTCACTGATGATGTCACACACACACACACACACACACAGACACACACACACACACACACACACAGCGACTGTGTTCGTTTCATCCCTTCAATCCCACAGGATCTCGAACACATGTCAATCACACTGCATTCATAACATAACTATATGAAATATGAGTGATTTTACTGCACTTATCTCGAGTTATGAAGTCAGAATCCATTAAGCTACACTGGAAACAAGACGGGGGAAACTCTTTAAGATAATTACTGTTTACATGTTGATTCATTTGATCAAATACTGTAATTCAAAAGTTTTGGGGTCACGGCATGTTATTTTAATGACATTAATGCTTTTATGCAGCTAGGACGCATTAAATTGATCAAAAGTGACAGTAAAGACATTTATAATGTTACAAAAGATTCAAATAAATGCTGTTCTTTTGAACTTTCATTTCATCAAAGGATCCTGATCAAATGTATCATGGTTTCCATAAAAATATGAAGCAGCACAACTGTTTCTTGAGCAGCAAATCTTCATATTAGAATGATTTGTGCAGGATCATGTGACTCTGAAGACTGCAGTGATGATGCTGTGAATATTTGCGAGCTGTTATATTTTAAGTGAGCGTGCATTAGATGTGTGTGAGTCCGTGTCTGGTCGTGTGTGTTTCTGCACTGACACATGATCCGCTCGCAACTGAACACACAGCTCATGTTCAGATCGTACACAATCAGAGACGTCTCACATGACCTGAACGTGACGGACACTTCATAATCATCACTCAAAATATTCTGATTTATTTTGTCGCTCCACAACAGACTGACTATAAGTAAATTTCAATATAAGTAATTTAAAAATGTGATTTTCTTTCCTATGGGAGCGTCTCGGGACACTGGAAAATTCATGACAGCACAGCTACATTTTAGAAACCAGTAAAAATGCAATTTTCAGATACATAAATTTGATAATTAATCAGTAATCAAATGTAAAATAACACTATATATAGTCTTCACTGTATAAATTAAATATAGATGAATCCTTATTAAAGCTATAAAAGTTATTCAGCCAAGATCAGTGAGTGATTTTTGTTGTTTAATTGTTTAATTATCATTAACGTCAGAAGGAAAATTAGGTTGCTGTCACTTTAAGAGTGAATGCACAGATCCAATAGACTGATATCGGTTTATGTTCACTGAAGACATAACGGATGTTTACCAGGATATTCAACAATACGGCCATTTTCAAGCACAAAAAGACGTTAAGGAGAGATCAATTCATAATTTGCAATAAATGTAAACTTTTCTTTAAACTTTTTTCACTTCTGCACTTCAGAGACAGTTTAAGTTGGAAATCTCATTTTCAGGTCTGTGCTTTAAAACGTTAATAAATGGATGAATAAACTACTGCATAAAAATACTTTAGTCCAATAAAATACAAAGTATTAAGGGAAAAACATTTTCGAACTAAAATACTGTACAATAATTTCATAAAAATTTTCAATAACGTTTATGACAGTAGCAAGAGAAATTGTACGTATCATAGAATCCAGTCATAAAAATGGAATTTACAGTTTCATACGGAATGATGTCACGGAATTCTGCAAGTTCTGGAAGAATAAATCAAGAGTAGAGCTACACTTCATAAAATCACGGTACAGACTAGTGAATACTGAACCACAAAAAGACTCTGTGTGTGTGTGTGTGTATGTAAATCGATAGTTCAGGTACGAGCAGGTGTGTGTGAGAGACCTGCACGCTCACACTGGGAGAATAACACAGGTAGATCATGTTACAGCCTGAGTCTCTACTCAGAAAACAAACTGAACATAAAAATAATCATAATAATTCATCGATGGAATTAGAACAAAACCATTGCAAAGATACTTCAGTTTCAGACCTTGCCTTTCTACCAAAATCAATTAAGAAAATGCTCTATTTTAATAATATTACAATTGCATCAACTCTGACAGCCTGGTGGAAAATAAACAAAATTAATAATTCACCACTAACATCATGTACACACACCCCCATTTGGTTCAACCCTGATTTTCAATTATGCAATAAACCGATCAATTTTCCATCTTGGAAACAAAAAGGAATCACTCATCTCCATCACTTATTTGAAAACAACCAATTCATTTCATCTAAAATATTAGTCCAGAGGTACGGTCTTGGGGGAGAACAGTTTCTACAATATCAACAAATTAAATCCATAGTTAAATCCAAGATTAACATAATTAATAACCCACTTCATCCCTCTCAGTTAATGGAAGATATAATGAAAATCACTAATACCAACAAACTAGTATCCAAACTACATAAACTTATATTAAATAATGATACAACAATTATAATACCCATGAATAAATGGGAAAGACTTCGCCTTCTCCCCCAACACCGAAATCTGTAACAACACATTCTCAATGACTAATAATACTAACCTCCAGCTCATACAGCTCAAGATTATTCACAGGATTCACATCACCGAAAGAAAGATGTTTATAGTGGGCCTGAGGGACACAGACATTGGCTCACAGTGCACACGGGCGAGCACAGACGACTATTTTCATGCCCTATGGACCTGTCAATCAGTTCACTCATTCTGGATATCAGTGGCCACAAAACTCTCCGTTCTCATGGGTTGTGCAGTCCTTCAATCTCCGTTACTCTGTTTACTGAATAACTGCATGGAAGTTGATAATCTCCCAATCAAATACACCCCCCCCCCCCCATCTCTCTAAACATCGCAAAGAAAGTAATTTTGCAAAACTGGAAGTCCAAAAACTGTATCCATATCAATCACTGGACTAATCTTCTAATAGAGTACATCACATTAGAAAAAATAACATACACTAACAAGAATATTATATCTATATTTCTTGATATCTGGAAACCATTCCTAACTCGTCTTTCATATAAATCAATAACCTGGAACCGGACCAACCCATTCTCCCCAACCACACGTTTACAAACAAATAATGAATAATCTCTTGAGTATTACTGTACAGTACTACGATTATTCAGTTTAGATGTCCTTTATATATTTATGTATGTATCTATTTGTATATATGTGTATGTATATTTGTATATGCGTGTGTATGTAAATATGCGTATGTATATGTATGTGTGTGTATATGTATATATGTTCGATAAGCTATAATTTTATTTTACTTAAAATCTGCATACTATTGCTATTTTTTTTTAATTAAAGATGGTGGTAGTAGGGATGATGATATTATTATTATTATTATAGAATGATTCGTCTTCCCTTCCTCCCTCTTTCTATATAAATGACAATTCAGAAAATATTACGTATAAATATGTATACAATTGTGTTAAAAGTATGAATGGTCTGGGTCGGGCGTCTGTTCCAGGTGCTGTTGGTGGGTGCAGCTGGCAGATCCTGTGGGCACAATCATTACAGACTCCGTGATTGGACTGACTGGCCCTTCCCTCGCACTGCCTCTGGCCAGATCCCTCCTCATGTTAAAGACTCATACTGATTTGATTCCTGGGTTGGATGTGGTGTCTCTGGCTGGGGAGCTAACCAGTGCACACCTTGCTCAAAGCCATGGAAGGGGAAAAAGGAAGAAAAAAAGAAAAAGAAAAGAAAAAGGGGGGTAAGAGGGCCAACCACCCATAACATTTGGTTATGTCAGGTCACAAAAGCCCCTTTCACACAGAGATTCCGGAAAATACACGGATAATGTGACCCGGGATTTGTCCCGGGGGGGTTTGATTTTGGTCCATTCACACGGCCAGTGATTTTCCGGGATCTGTGAGTGCGTTCACACACATCCCGTAAAGACACATGACGTCAGGATGAGACGTGTAACGTACGCGTCGAAAACATGTACACGCGCGCAGCGTTCCACAAAGCTGGCGAACGATCTCCGCTTCAGCGCGGATAGTGAGGAGCTCCTGTCTCTGCTTCGTTCCAGTTTGCAGACATTTTCTTTCTTTGTTGATGACGAACACAAACTTTCTTCTAAGAGCAACAGAGGCGCGCGATGGCACGTGCGGCATCACTACACACCCCTCACGGCATTGGTCCTGGCTTTTGTTCACACAGGGCGCGTTCCGGTGTTGTGCCGAATTTCTACCCCCTGCCAAATTATTACCCCCTCGTTGAAGTCAATACCTGATTGCCTAATCCTAACCCCACCCCTAATCTTAACCCCTCCCCCACAACTAATCCTAAACCTACCAATGCTAGGGGGGTAATAATGTGGCGGGGGTCGAAATTCGGCACAACACCGGTTTCAATCCCGGGTGGTGTTTGCGTTCACACAGAAGGCGTTCTGGCAATTTTCCGGGATCATCGCGCTGTGTGAAAGGGGCTTAAGGGAGCTTGGTTTGGAGGTGCCTGTTATGGGGCCCCGGCGTACTTTTTCGAGGAAACCTCAATGGAGCCTAGAAGCTTGACTACGGGGTTTGGTGTCGCTGGCGGCGGTGAGGGGGAACCGGATTATTGAATAAGGAGAGGTGTCGGTGTCTGGGTGGGGTTGTCTGTTGGTTGTGCCCCCTGACCTAGAGTTTAGAGCAGGTACGGTGACATTATTGACTGACCTAAATGTATTGTTATTAGTACTATTGTCACTATTATTATTATTATTGCTATATGGAGCTAATAATATGACAAAATGATTTGAATTTGAATTGTGTAAATTTGAATTATTTGCAAGTGTAATCTAACAAAATTGAATTTTAGGTGGTAGTTTAAATAGTTCTGAATTTGATTTTTTTTAAACGAATATTGAACATTTGAAATTTAACTAATTGAAATGTTTTTATGGCTGAATTTTATAGACGTGTTTTCAAACAGCTAGTTTTTTTTTGTTCTGAATTCTTATACTGAAAATATTCAGTTTAAAAAAAATACAGATTCAAGTTTTCAAGATGAAGAAATTCGGAACTTCAAATTCAGTTTTCTAAAATTCAATCTCAAAAATTCAAACTCAAAAATTCAGATCTTACAGAAAGTAGGTCACAGGTCATCCATAGGGAGGAAAGAGTACATGATCTCAGAAAAGTCAAACAGCATTTTGGCCAATTGGGGACTGCAGAAGTTTTCCAGCGCGACCGTGGTGGTGGATCAAGAGGTCGCCACTCTCTGACTCTGATCAGTGATTCTTAAACATGAAGGATTTTGTGTTTATATGTTAGGTTAGCGTTCTCAGCACGTGAGACATTGTCTAATTAGTCTCTGGTGTTTGTTTTAAAGTATATTCTGTGTAAAATTGATTAGAACGCCACCGTGTCTACTACCAAAGTCCTTTTAGGCAAGTCATGCCACTCGGCCGCCATCTTGGCAACGCCTCCGGGCAGCTATTTCAGACTATAACAAGACCAGGCTCCTATCTAAATGAATGGGCAGAGAGTCAAAACTGCACTTTCACTGGTCACCGGGACATAAAAACTGCATTTATAGAAAAAGCAGTAAAATATGATAAAAATTGCTGAAAAAGTTTGATGACTTTGCCCCAAAATGAGGTTTAAAACACCTTTTCCCCCACAGGTTATACTTCACTACGCATGCGCAAGGGTTCTCTCCCTCTCTGACGTGCGCGCGCGGCACGGTTTGAAACAGTGTGTGTGAGCTCTCGCTCGCTCGCTCTAGATTCTGGGAGATTTGAACTAATTTGCGGGCATCAGGGAGCCGCTATCAATATGCGGTAGATACTTGGGATGTCTGATATTTACACAACGCACACATACACTGCATATCAAATCTGCCGCCTTTTCAAACAGTAACGTATTTTCCACTGTCGCAAACCTCAACTGTGCGCATGCGTCAGTGGAACCAGACGATAGGCTTAAATGTTTCCCGGCTTGTAAAAGCAGACGATTGGCTTTCCAGTGGGAGGGGCGGGACATGTGCATACAACCGCCATCTTTGGCGTTACGGTTTTCCCTATATAGTTGTATTGAGGATTGAGTAAGTGGCATGTCTCTATATTAATAGTCTCTGCTACTACACAGACAGGACGCGAGCGGCGCGACGCAACACAGTGCTTGAAGCGACTGTTGCGAAGAGCTGGGACTACGGCAGAAATAGGATGGGGGATCCTTGTTGGGGATTTCAGGGGTCGCGTCGCACCGCTCGCGTCCGGTCTAGACTGTACATGTAAGCATAAGGTATACGAGAGGGTGTGCTGTATCGTGAACACGACGCGAACCGGAGTGCTTGCAACCCCTTCCGACGGGACTTATTCACGAGACAGCACTATAGCCTCGAGTACCTTATTGCTTTTCTAAAGCGATTACCACTCAATAATCATATTAAAGTAAAAAAGGTATTAGTGCAACTTTCATGAAGTAAAATCACCAAAAGCCTACCTTCCGCTGGAAAACAAATAGTCCCTGCCTGGCATGAGATAACAGTTGGCCTACTCACGCCCTGCACACTTCAATTTGAGTTTGAATTTTAGAAAACTGATTTTGAAGTTCCGAATTTCTTCATCTTGAAAACATGAATCTGTATTATTTTAAACTGAATATTTTCAGTATAAGAATTCTGAACAAAAAAACCCAGCTGTTTGAAAACACTAAAATTCAGCCATAAAAACATTTCAATTAGTTAAATTTCAAATGTTCAATATTCGTTAAATAAAATTCAAATTCAGAACTATTTAAACTACCACCTAAAATTCAATTTTGTTAGATTACACTTGCAAATAATTCAAATTTACACAATTGAAATTCAAATCATTTTGTCATATTATTAGCTCCATATTGCTAGAGCTAATGCTCCTATTATTGTCATGAATTATCATTATAAATACTATCATTGATACTATCACCACTAATATTAATATATTGCTGTGATTGTTGGGGTGATTAATACCCTCACTAAAACTATACTGATTCGACCGGACTGCCCCTATCTATACTTGCGTCACAGAAAGGATCTCATGTGCCTACATACACCACTTTATCGATGACTGTGTTGGGCTGTTTTGTATTTCGTGGTTTGTGTTTTGTTTTTGTGCTTTTTCTCTCTTCTGTATTGTATATATGTCTCACTACCTAGTATGTGTTAATCTTTTGTTAATTTGCAAAAGATTATTATTTTTTTAAATAACCTTTTTTTTCTCTTAGTGTAAAGAACATTTTTAAAATCTAAAGAACCCTTTTCCACTATAAAGAACCTTTTGTGCAATGGAAAGATTGCATGGATGTTAAAGGTTCTTCATGGAACCAACGATGTCAATAAAGAGCCTTTTTTTGGACCCCTCTATTTTAGTTTGAGGATGTTGTAATTTCACATTTTGTATTTTAGGGGATTTTATGGAAGTAAATTATATTTATGCAGTATTTTAACTTTTTGAGCATAGGATTTGCAACTTTCACTGTGGTAAATCTTGAATGCTTTGGAGGACAGAATTAAGTTTTCTCTCTTTTTTAAAAACAGATTAGATTATTATTATTGGCAGATTATTGTTGAAGAGAAAAGAGAACTTGAAGAGAACTTGAAAAAAGATTTTACATTTATTGTTATGAAAAATTTGTATATGAAATATATATATTTTCCAAAAAGACATTTTACTCTAAAATGGAAAGAAAATCAAAGCAATAAATCGAAACAAGTTGTGTTCCAAATTTCTCAAAAAACGAGTTTTCAGTAATATTGTGTTTGGCCGCAGTACCGAACGCTTCCACTAGACGTAATTAATCTCCCATTCATTTCCAATGCGCTCATTTTAAACCACGAACAATACAAGTGTGACTATTTTTCTCATGACCATTTAACCGTTTTGAATCATGTTTGTTCACACAGAAAGTGCCAAAACCTATACCAAGTTTCGTACCATTCTAATGAAGTAAAGAAAAAAAGAAAGAAAAAAGTACAACTTTTCAGTGAAAAATGACCAAACAACACCAGAGGGTTAAGAGTCTATTTATAATAGCGGTAATTCATAAATAATTTTACATGACCTTACAGAGGAACAAGAAAATGTATTTCATTGCAATATAAAAAAATGCTACTGTTTGGGACATTTTTATAAACTTTCATATAAGACAGATAGTTTTGTTCAGTTTGGTTCACCAGCAAAACTAGTACTAATCTACAACACGACTAACCACATTTCTCGAGGCAAATATTAAAGTCCCCGTGAACTGGAATTTGCAAACGACTTTTCTCCAGTCCTGTGACGTATTTCCGAGAGAACTGGAATACTAAATGAGGCAAAAATAGTGGGCGTGGCTTTTTTCCAACTAGCACCTGATTGGATCTAGAAAAGTAGGTGTTTCATACAGAAATGGAGGCAGATCTTAACCATAGACACGCGTGAAGTGCTTCGAGCACATCCGTGACCTCTCTGTTATCCCTCCTTCCTCGAAATGTAAAAAAATCGAGCCATCTGGACCGTAACGAGGGAATTTTAGGGAATGGGAAAAGTTTTCCGTGAGTGCCACAACCAAAAATGCACCTCCACGCCATCTCTCCTTTCACACGCTGTCAATGCTCACACACACACAGGCTACTGTCAGCTGGAGGGGCGTGGTGACGGATGTTAAGCAGACACCAAAACCGCCAAACCAACGTCATCAGGGAAGGTCCTCCAATGTAGAGGGGAGGGGGATTTTCAGATTTTGATTAAAGATTACGAAGCCAACATTTTTTTTTATGTGGATTGACTCGCATGAATGAATTGTTCACCACAAAACGATCAATTTAGGGAAACAAAGTAAGTATGTTCAATTTTGAATTCATGGGGACTTTAAGAACAAGAGCAAGAATGGAGACCAACAACATGTTTGATGTCCTTCCTCCCATAATGCATCTCACAACGCCTGTGATTCCCTGATATGCTTCAATGGTGCATTTATTTGTTCAAACCCGACCGGATTTATTTCTCAAGATAAGACTGATCTGAGAGCAGGTGGATAAGATCTGATGTTCCTCCAACAAACCTGCAGTTACTCACTAAACACGTGAAAACATGCAAAAGAGCAGCAGCCGCGAGCGTGATCACATATTTCATCTCTCTTTACTGTAAACAAACACTGATTCTTCTTAAAGGGACGGTTCACCAAAAAATGATCTAATCAAGTTGTTCCAAACCTGCATGAGTTTCTTTCTTCTGCTGAACACAAAAGAAGATATTTTGAAGAATGTGAGTAACTGAACAGTTGATGGACCCCATTGACTTACATAGTATATTTACAATGGAAGTCAATGGGGAAGTCGTAAAAGAACGACTTTAGGTGAGTAAACGATGACAGAATTGTCATTTTTGGGTGAACTACCCCTTTAAGAGCAATGAGATTAAATGGAGAGCAAATGGAAACTATTGCTTAAGTCTCAAACTCCTCAGATGTTTCTCACGAAAAATAAAAATCCCAGTTATCTTACATGAGTTTCATGTTTGCCAGATTACCATCATTTTAGATGTTGCACTCAGGAGTTTTTATGTTGCGTTTCATTTATGTATGAACTTCATAGGAAAGAAAAAACAATCACAAATGAAATCTATTTTATTTTATTTTAAATATCTACCAGAAAAGAGGTCTGAAGTTCTCAACGATGTCTCAGAAAAGTCTCAATATGAGCTCAGTATTTCTCAGCAAATGATCTGAGCTTGCTTTCCATATTCATTTCACTTTTCCTTCTCCAATGGTGGAGAAAAAACATCTGAGACAATGAAACATAACTGAGATCTCCAGAGTCTATTTGAGTGACAGCAGAAGATATCAGACCCGTCGACTCAACACTAACCCAGCAGTTTAAAGGGAAGCGGATGGGATGATCAGGAATGCTGAGTGTGGAAAACCGTGGCTAAAAACAGGATTAACAGCCTAAAATCAAGAGCACAGGACCTGAAGGAGACCCCCTGCCCGCTGTGTATTCTCAACAGCTGTCAACACAAGGCATGCTGGGATGGAGGACACACTGACAATTACTATTCAGATCGACTTTGAGTTTTCATTTAAAGGACAAACTGAACGTCACATGACATTAACACACACACACACTCACACACACAGGACATGTTCCCTGCAGATAAACAAACACTGCATCCGAACGCATCAATACAAACAACATTGAGCTTCTTGTCGTCTATAAAACAATCGCTCCGGGGAAAGACGTCAATAAAAGCTCTTGTAGTCACTTAACGTTACATTTAACTCGTTTCAATGTCCATAATAACTCATTTAGATGAAAAAAATAACTCTAAAGAAGAGCATTTTGCAAAAAAATATGCACTTTATTACATATTCATTATATTTTAATCTAAACTGTTAGTGATGTCTTTATTATTTAATGTGTGTTTGAATAAATCTGTCATAAACTGACATTAAATGTTTGTACAAGTCAGTTTTAGCTATTTAAGTGTTGATTATTAAAGAAGTTTAAAATATGAATTGGTCATTAATTTATTATTTATTTTTGGTTTTCGGCCAAGTGCATCCAGAATTTTTTATTTTTGCATTTGTAATACATACATATATATATATATATATATATATATATATATATATATATAATATAATTTAATTAATTCTATTTGTTTATTTTCTTTTTTAATATATATATATATATATATATATATATATATAGAGAGAGAGAGAGAGAGAGAGAGAGAGAATTCTATTTTATTTGATCTATTTACTATAAACTTCACAATGACAGATTCCTGGTGTGTAAACATATTTGGCAATAAATCTAATTTTGATTCTGATATTCATTTACTTAAAGGTAGGCCTACTTCAAAGATTGTAAAGAACATTGTGGTATTTTCATTGGGGTACTGACAGTCATATTCACAAACCATGTAGCCTATTTGGTATATGTATATCATTACAGCAGTGCAATTTATATAGAAATAAACAGACATTTATATAAAATTAATAATCTAACCAATAAGCCACTTACAATTAAGGTACTATGGCAGAAGCCCACAGTAGTTCAGTGATTGTACACCGTGGCACTGTTGGATTATTATATTATTCATATGGCAGTGACAGCTACTTCCAAAATGACTTCATATAAGCACATGTAATGATGTGGATGTTATAGTAGCGCAACTCGCACGCATTAACGCGAGGCTTTAGTGAAATGAAGCATGATTGTGAAAGATCCTCCGCATTGCATACCGAGATCTGCAGCATCAATCCCGGATCCCGCGCCGAGCACCGAGTCCGTGTCCTCCGGTACCGCGGAACACCCCCCGGCCGCGGCCCCCAGTCCCTCCATCAGACCCCAGTCACACGGTCATCAAAACCATCAAATGAAGAAGATATAAAACATGATCTGCGTCCGCGAGTCTGAGCGCGCTCCTGGCAGCTACCGCACCGCGCGCGCGCTCGTGCCAGTCCGATGCGCTCGAGCGCGTGTGATGACGTCACCGGGCCCGGCGGCAGCTCTGCGACGTTTTCCTACAGTATTCATAATCTATCATAAATGTACATTTTCTAATCATAAGACATAAGTTTTTCTCAACGAATGTCAACAGTACGCTTTCTGTTTCAGAGAAGGCCAAAGCAAGGAAAACATTGTCTCTTTAAAATTAGTCGCATTTTCTTGTCCTCCTAAAACATGTAGGTTTTGTCTAGTTTTATTTTTTTCTTTATTTCGCCCCTCTCCTCTGGCGGCTGTTCTTGTTTTACATGTTGATACCATTTGTTTTCTATTGTTTAATTGTGTGTGTGTGTGTGTATATATATATATATATATATAAAAATCTAATTTTCCTAGCATCGCTGTTTTTATTTTTTCCTCCCATTTTCCTTGTATGTTAATGTATTCAGTAAAAATAAATAAATAAGTCTTTCAAAAAGACGTCAAGTATGGATGGATTTAAATAAAAATTAAACCATTATATGGCATAACCATAAAATGGCATTACAGCCATTTAATGTAATCACAATTCTAATATTATTTTAAGGAAATTTGACAGCTCTACTTTGAATTCAAAATTGAACGATTAGTGCGTAAACAGCGCCATCTACTTTATGACCCTCAAACTGCAATACACCTGAAGAGCAACATCAGTTCAGGACACTTCTCAGCTAATATTCCAGATGTTTATAACAGCTGACTGTCAGGACACGAATAACAGGCACAGTCAACCAGCACTCGATGTCTGAACCTCACCAAAATACCCCAAATATTAAAAATACAGGAAGAAAAATAGTGCATTTCTCCTTTATCTCACCTAACATTTGACACCAGTCACGCAACAAATCTTTTAATGTACTGTAAACGTATTCATTGTGTTATGTCTTGGGCATTTATTAAAAATGTTATTTTGTTATTGACGCTGCTTTGATTTGACAGTTAACAGGAATAACGATTCCATTTCATGCAGTTAATTCAAGGTTTTGTGAAGCAGGGTTCATGACTTCAAATAATAATAATAATAATATAAATAATAATTTGTTAGTTTACCTGCAAGTCATCTTGGCTACTGACCAACACTAGAGACATATAAACATATGTGTTAAATTAATGAAATATGAATAAAATCTCAGTTTGACATGACAGGTGTTTTGCATTTAATTTAAACAAGTGACCTAGACGGCTTTTATTTGGTTTGAGAAAAAAATACTGCCATAAAGATAAAACGTGCAAATATTGTCCCTAATAAAAGAAGGTTAATATCAGACACTGTCCTGAGTTTCTTACAGGAATCAGCTCAGGATTTCTATTAGACTTTTTAAACGGAGGATTAATTAAACTGTGCCACTATTACAAGACAAAACCATCAGATTTCAGATAAAGACTACACAATATCCAATAGGATCGTAAGAATAATAATTTAAAAACAAAAGGTATCCAGCCAATCCAACTTCTTATTATTGGACAGATTCTCAAGCATTCCAATAGAAATCCTGCACATATTTCCGAATTCAGAATTTTTTAACTCATGGGAATAATGTAAAAACAAAAAACAGAAAAATACTGGTTACCAGCTGGCCTTGTTTATAGCCGCACGGAACCGGCCCTGAGAGAGGCGTTCACCACGCACACGCTATAAGATAATGTATTAAAACAAACTTGACAGGAATATTTGAGCACCTGAACGCAAACTCTGAGCCATGCAATATACTTTATACACACACACACACACACACACACACACAGGTGAAATCGAAGAATTAGAATATCGTGCAAAAGCTAATGCATTTCAGTAATTCAAATTAAAAGGTGAAACTAGTGTATATAACTATAAACATATGCATGATTATACTTTTCAGAGGGCCGATATTTCTGTATTTAAAATCCTTTTTTTATTGATTTCATGCAATATTCTAATTTTCTGAGATTTAAAATTTGGGGTTTTGTTAAGCTGTAAGCCATAATCATCAAAACTATAACTTTTGCACGATTTTCTAATTTTACAAGAATCATCTGTGTATATATATATGGTAAAATATATCTTTTTCAAACACAAGGCAAGGATAGGCTACTAAATGATTTTAAGCAACATAATGTGATGCACATCCATATCTTCTATTTTCCTAAAGTCTTGTGCTGTTAAACATGGCATGACGTGGGTAAATATGCAAATGATATGCAGATGAGGACATGCTCCATATATGGTTATTTCCGGGAGGAGACGCACAATCTTCGGCTGACTGGGGTTTATAAAGGCGATTCGCACGCTTTTATAAGTCTGAATATTTTTGGCTTTCGGTCGCAAATACACTTTTAGTGCAGATCCACAGTTTTATAAACGAGAGCCCAGAACTTTGACCACTTCATCAGACCAACAGCATACATTAGGCCTAATATATATTTTTTAAATTCTTATGTGGATTGTGCCATGTTTCAACATTGATATGACCTGCATTCATATATATGAAACGTTGTAATCTACATGCACTACTACAAAAAAGATACAAAAGCTGTCACTGGGGCGGTACCTTTTCAAAAGGTACACTTTTGTACCTAAAGAGTGCATAGTGAAACCTTAAATGTACCTATTAGTGCCTAAAGTCAAGTCAACCTTCATTTATACAGCGCTTTTAACAATATAGTGTTTCAAAGCAGCTTTTTTACAATTACAGTTTTTTTTCAACTACAGAAATTACAATAACAGTTTTGGCTTTACAGCAGCTCTAGAATAAAGCTACCGTCCAGCTAAAGTTCACTTCCGTTGCAAAGATTGCCACTTTCCGTTGCCACTTACTCGACACCGTGTAAAGTATAAAGTAGACAATAGTACCTAAAAGAACCTTTTTCTGAGAAAGTATGATAAATCTGTAAATAAGCTCAGGTCGAGTAAAGAACATGCTGTGTGAAAGAACTGGCCAGAGAGGACGTTGTAACGCTACTGTTTAATATCATGGAGATGTTGTTTAGGAGCGTGCGTGTGATTTCCGGTGAGGGCCGGCACTGGCCTCGTCTCTGGAGCGCGTCTGGACATCATCGGGGCGATCCCAGAGGATTTGCACGCCGGAGGACATCAGGCCGTCCCCTCCTGAACACAGGCTTGAGGAACGGCCGTCACAGATCTGGGCTTCACCCGGCTAACGTCCAGTCCGAGGCCAGAGAGGAGACGAGCGCCACACACACACACACACACACACACACAGATCAGTTTGATCCAAATGGCTACAGGTACTTGGGCAGATCCTTTTCAACAACCTGATGGGACACATAAAACAGAGGATATCATCATTTAATCAAACTCAACATCAAATCTCACATAATAAAGAATGACTTACAATGTCTCATTTGTTAACATTAGTTATTAATAAAATAGATGATTTCATGATCATCTGTGGTGTTTCATGTGTTTTTTTGTGGTATTTGTCCTGTTTTTTTTATGTATTTGTTTATTGTGAAGCGCTTTGAGTTCGAGAAAAGCGCTATAGAAATTAAACGTATTATTATTAATAGTAGTAGTAGTCGTAAATTAATTTGTTAAAGTCGCCCTGTAGTTAATAAATGTATTGTTTAAAACTCACCTTTAATCTCCAAAATGACATTTAAAACAAAGTTCTTGGGGAAAAAAAAAGCCTTAAAAACCTTGAATGTAACTCGACACCATTGCCTCATTTATTATACGTGGTTCAATGAATATGCAAATGAGCCCCGCCTCCACTCACTCACACTTATGATTTTACACATGGTTTGTCTTAAAGCATATTAAAAGCACCACATAGACATAAACAACATTAAAAGCTGGATTTTCACACTGAAAAATGATTGCGATTTTAGCAGTAAAATACTGTAAAAATGCTACAGTGAAAAACTGTTAATTGGTTAACAAAGTTTCCTTACTATATACGGTAAATAACTGATAGATCTAGTACATTTAATGTAATTTTACTGTAAAATACTGTTAAATTTACAGTTTCTGAAAGTGAAAAAGAACTCATTGTATAATTTACAGTGAAAAAAACGTAAATTGACATTCCCACAATTCCTTGCGTGACACTTCGCTTTTGATGTATTTTTGTTGAAATAACTTTCTTCATAGTTTTCTAATCAGTTATGTACATTAGGCTTTTATGTTACATTTAATATTGTTAAATTTATGTTTATTGCATTTTTAAAATTTCATGTGTTACCATGATGGTGTTTAATGTGTGTGTGAGAATGACACTTTGCAGCTTCTATATATTAGTATTAACTTTCATGTGGAAGAGCTGCTTGTGATGAGCTTTGATTGATCATGTGACTCATCACTGCTGCAATTGTTGGTTGTCAGTGTATTACAATGGTACAAAACAGATATTAATACTTCAATAGATCGGTGAATTAACATTATATCAGATAATGAAATACGGTTTACTGTAAATTTTAAGTCAAGTTTGTAAAACCTAATATGTTGCTACCATATTTTATACGGTAAATTTCTGGCAACCACAGCTGCCGGTATTTTACCGTAAATTTAACTTTTTTTAACAGTGCACCACAGGGGGACTTTAACTTTAGCAAATGAATCAATTACCCAACATACACCTTACAGCATTTATTAACCTTTGTTAATGTTAGTTGATAAAACTACTGAGTTGAGTTTAACATTACCTAAGATTAGCTAGTTAGCAAGTTCATGCTAATGTAGGTAAAAAATGAAACTTTATTGTAAAGTGTTACTGGAGTTATTTAATATGCATCTTTATTTCACAAAAAGTGGAAAAGTTAAGTTGACTTACGCTGGGATCGTCCATTGGTCCATATCTCTTCACAACCTGACCTTCTCTGTCAATGAGGAACTACGATAAAAACATCAGCGTTGAGCTCACAATGTTGCAGGGAATTAGAGAATAACATCATCTATTATCATACAATACACTTACCTTAGTGAAATTCCATTTGATGTTGCTGTGGAAACAAAAATAGTATTTAATGTCAAGTGATCAATGCATTAAAGGTGCACTGTGTAGTATTTAGGAGGATCTGTTGACAGAAATGCAATATCATATAAATAACGATGTTTTCAGTGGTGTATAAAGATTTAACAGTGAACAGTTGTGTTTTTATTACCTAGAATGAGTCATTTCTATCTACACACACCGGGTCTCCTTACATCGACATGTTTCTACGGTGGCCCTTAACGGACAAACGCGTTTTGACACAATGTTTGTTCTTAGTGCAAAGAAAGTCAGCGAATAAAACACTGACACAATGATGAACAGGTAACAATAATATTCGCAATAACATATAATTTACTGAATAATTAAGTAAACATAATTTCTTAATTTATCTCTGTAAAGAAACCTCATTGGTTAACTGGCTACTCTCTGCAGTCTCAGACGACGACATCACTTCCTGTCGGCAACCGTAACTTCTGTTGGCTGCAATTGACCCTTCGCATGGAGTTTGATTGACAGGCGATCTGACCAATCATAATCCGCCAGTCAGGAGTGTTAGTAGATTATCGTTGGAGGATTTGAACTTGAAAAACGGTGCACGGTAAAAAAAACGGTAAATGTTTAACGACGTAAAAAGCGTCCGTGAAGCGAAAAACGCAAGAGACTCCACGAATTCGGCGAGCTCGTTGGAACCGTCTAGTCGAACTGAAAAGAACGATATAAGCTTCAGTATTGGTGGTGTTATCGCGGAGATATTAGCCGAAAACCATCGGAAGCGCTTCAACCATATTCAGCACGAATAAAATATTTATTGTAAGTTAGATGTCCCTCTAGTGGACAGAACGTGTAACAACAACCACATGCTTTAGTGGCCTTGGCGTCCATAAGCCTGTGTAACGTCGTAAATATTAATATAGGATGAATTTGAGCATTTAATATTTGAATATTAAGTAAAATAAAGAATGGAATTTGAATAGTATTATAGAGGAAGATTGACAGCCCTAGTATCACTATTTATGTCTGAGCATAAGGTTTAATATTTTTTTGAAGTGCAATTTTGTTTACATCCATTTTATTTATTGTTTTTGGTATTTATTCAAGCGCATTTTTTGTTAACAGAGACTGAGAGTCCATTGCTTTTATTGTTTTTGGGTATTGTGGATATTTAAAATGTTTTCCGTTTTCAGTGTTAAATAGTCTTTAGAAATAAAAGTTAATTGATCTTTGAAAAGATGTACCTGCATTATCATTATTTTAGATGAAAATGGTCTCAGAACGACAATATTATCGTTTATCGCAATAATTTCTTGAAGAATTTATCGTCCAGCTAAATTTGTTATCGTGACAGGCCTACTTCTGATGTTCATTCGTGTTTTTTTTATGCTATAAATGAACTAGAAGGAAGAGATGATCGGTTCATGAGCAGCTTTAACTGCTATCTGTCACCACACATTAAACGGTATTTATAGTTCAAATTTCTTTAAAAAAACAAAAATGACCAAATTTGAAAGTTGACTGTTTCATATCAAACATAAGCTGGTCTGTCCTGTCTCCGTGTGTTGTCAGTGTCCTCTCTGCTCCACGATGTATATTTCACTGCGTGAGAACATGGTGTGTAGAGTGAGAGCGGCGTGGCTTGTCGGACATAGCAACAGTAACTGGGGGGGGGGGGGGGTCTTTACAAACAGTCAATTCGCAACCTCACCACTAGATGCCGCTAAAAAAAAACTAAAAAAAAAAAAAAAAAAAAACACCACACACTGCACCTTTAAAGGACAAGTGAAAAATGTGAAACCAAACTCACTTTCCCAGAGATCCCTTGCCTTTGGGCTGCTCTTTCATCCATTTCCAGAGAGGATGCGCTCCGTCTCCGTTCACGTCGATCTTGCTGAAGAGGTCAAACTCTGCCTTGTAGCCTTTAGCAAACTCCTTGATCTCCGCCTCTGTCCCGGGCTCCTATAAGAGCACACAACAAAACACTTTCAACTGATGTGTCGAAAGCTGATGGTTTGTCTTAAAGCATATTAAAAACACCACATAGACACATAAACAACATTAAAAGCTGGATTTTCACCACAGGGGGACTATAAGAAGCACTTTTATCGTGATTGTCACAGCAGAACACAGAAGCACGAGTCTCAATCATGATAAAAGTGCTTCTTATAGTCCCCCTGTGGTGAAAATCCAGCTTTTAATGTAGTTTATGTGTCTATGTGGTGTTTTTAATATGCTTTAAGACACACGTGTGTAAGTTCATAAGTCGACAGCATTGCTGAGTATTTTCTGCTTAAAACTGCAGTGAACCAAAGACAGTCTCAAAAACACGCTTTGAAATCGCTGGTGTTTCTGACGTCACAAACTACCTAGTAACCAATCAGATCAACGTGTGATCGTCAACCAGTGGATCTCTGAGTGAGTGAGTGAGTGGAGGCGGGGCTCATTTGCATATTCATAGAACCACGCATACTAAATGAGGCAAGGGTGTCGAGTTACATTCAAGATATTTTAAGGCATGAAAACAATTAAAGATATCATTTTGGTGATCACACAACAGAAAACTTTCATCTGATGTGTGGAAAGCTGCCCAGGACAGCAGAACACAGAACAGAAGAGCACAAGCCTCTGTCACAATCAAGATAAAACGCATAATGGTTAAATACAGAGGTTATGAGTGTGACGAGTGATGCGGTTACACACACTGAGTGGAAAACAGACTGAGTGTCCACATTTGTTTTCAGCGTGAAAAACACAAAACATCTAAAATAAGGTGACCAAACGTCCTGTTTTCACGTCCTGTCCTGGCTGTTTTTTATACAGTGATGAAAATGTCCTGGTTTTCATTATTTTTCATTGGGCCATAAAGAAGGACAGGATAAAGAGGAAGAAGAAAACTAAAGATATAAATATCTTATGTTCGTTAGCTCTCACAAACTTACAAAAACTATTTTTTGTTATTTATTTATTTTTCTTATACAAAAGAGACATTATTTCTATCATTATTTCATTCATTATTTTTGAAGCTTGTCATAATAAAACATGTCGAGTAACCTCTGAGAAGCGTATCTGAATTTGTCTTTGGTTATAGATAGTATTTTGTAATGTAACAATTCTCTATCCATACAGAGGAGGCATAGCCTACTTTAAATGTATTTAAATTAATAAGGCATCTTTGAGTAAACTTCGAGTATCATTTGAGTATCCGAGTGTCCTGGTTTTCGGTAATCAAAATATGGTCACCCTAGCTAAAACAGGGAAAAGTTTGAGATTGTACAACTAGATTTGACAAGAAATCTGAGGAATATTTCTACAGACTGCTGAAAGCTACAGAACAGAGAAGCAAATGATTCCCGCGACTCACAGAAACATCTGGATCCAGACAGAGTTTCATTTAGTCTCAATATGCTGAATTTAGGGGTAGAATCATACCCTATATATCATATTGTTATAGATTGTATCGACAACTCAATTAAATATTAACCATCATCATATATTCTGCATAATTGGATGTTTTAAAATAAAGACTGAAAAAAACAAAACAAAAAAAAACTAAGTTTCAAGGCTGGACGATATGATGATATAGCCCTATATAACATTGATATAAGTGATCACATGGAGTTAGACCTATATTGTATTTATATAAACGGAAATGTCTGGGAAATGAGGTATTTGTATCATCCGTAACGAGCATTTTTAGAGGCGTTTTGACAATTCTAAGCCACTGAATGACGAATATGGAAAAAACGCATATGATAATGTCGGAGTCACATGTGCAAGCACATTTAGCCTGAGATCAAAAACCAGTCTGGATTACAAAAACACTGGTTACATTCTGCTTGAATCATAATAATTGTCCATTCACTTAATGACTATAATAGCACCCAATGTTTTGCATATTAATTTCTTAACCAAATGACATTTCTTGACCTACTTCTTGCCAGAGGTGGACAAAGTACACAACTTCCTTACTTGAGTGAAAGTACAGATACTACCGGCCAAATATTACTCCATTACAAGAAAAGTTGTACAGACCTATTTTTACTTAAGTAAAAGTACAGAAGGACTCGGTTTTTTAAATTACTTAAGTATCAAAAGTAAAAAGTAAATGTATTGTTTTATTATTGTTGTATGTAAAACTTAGAGTATATTATGCCTCTGAATCTATGCATGCCCATCTACCCTAATATCAATATCACATTTATTTCTAGAACACAATTCCAGTAGCGGGATTGAATAAGTGCACTCAATAACGTCCACAATGGTTTCAGACACTTTTTAAAAAGTTTTTTGGCTTTTAGTATTATGAATATGTTAGCCTTACTGTTATCTATAAGCTAGTGTGCTCCAAAACAAATGACAAAATGCGCATGAGACCAAACCCAAGGTTGAATATGAAAATCGAGTTGATGTCAGAAACCAACATTAGTCGAGTTCTGACGTCCATCTGACTTTCATATCCATCCAAAATCATCCACTGACTGATGTTACTACTGTCTACTCAAGGACATTGACAGAAATGTAGTGGAGTAAAAAGTACGATATTTGTCTTTCAAAATGTAGTGAAGTTAAAATAAAAAGTTTCCAGAAAATAATACTCAAGTATACTTGTTGAATATCTGTACTTTACTTAAGGTAAATGTACTTAGTTACGTTTCAAAGGGAAAACCCCCAGATGCCCACTTTCCTTTCAGCACAGATGCATCATGGGACAGCAGATATTATCAGAACATATTGATCAAGTGAATTCAGACGACGGCTTCAATTTGCATCTCGTTGTAAGATTACATCTCACCCTACACAGCATAACATAATCCACTTACAGCTTCACTCGCGTGCCCTGCTTACAGTAATGCCCGTCTGACGCTCACTCACACTTCAAAACTTACATTTAATGCTCAAAAAACAAACGTTCGGGCCTGAATCGGCTGCAATTCACAATATAATCCCAGACTATTTATGCAGCACTGCTAATTTTCAGTATGCATGGAATCCTGTATCCTCTAACCTAACGCAACATGCATGCATTGATCATTTCCAGTGTGACAAATCAACCTGAATTAAAGGGATAGTTCACCCAAAAATGATAATTCTGTCAGTAATTACTCACCCTCATGTTGTTCCAACCCCGTAAAGGCCGGTTCACACCGGGACAAATTTCTCACGCGATATTCGCCGGCGTTTAACACCTCGTGACTAAACAAAGGGCGCCAATGTTAGTGTGCACACCGACGCCAAAACCGCCACGCGTAAAAGCGGCACTTTTAAAAAAACACCCCGGGTTCGTATTTTTGGTTTGACGCGTCACGTCAAAAACTATCCGACCAATGAGATCGGCGCTTTTGCTCACGTGTCTGGAGCTTCTGAAGTTACAGTAAAACACAACTTGGGGGCGCTCAAACACAAAACGGCCTTGCCGAGCACGCATGCGTAACGGGGAAGAAGAGATCGGCCAGCGTAACTCTGCCAGGAAGAAATAAGAGGAAGATGCAAGGCCAGGTGGATGTGATGAGTGTCGGAACATAAAGAATTATATGACAAACACGACAGCGACTACAAAACAGTTCTTGAGAAAGCTTGTACTTGTGTACCGGGGTATTTCTGTTTTACATTAAGCGCCACCTAATGTCAGGGAATGAATTTGCATGTTCACTCGGCTCATCGTCAGCGAAAATCGCTTGGGTGTGAACACAAAAAACATGTTGAAAAACGCTGGCGAATAACGCGCGCCGATATTCGTCCCGGTGTGTACGGCCCTTTAGACTTTCCTTCATCTTCGCAACACAAATGAAGATATTTGTGATGAAATCTGAGCGCTGGATCACTCCTCCATAGGCTTCTATGGGATTGAAACTTGCCGGCCCAGAAAAGTTATTAAAGACATCGTTAAAATAGTCCGAGTGACTACAGTGGCTCAATCATAAGTTTATCAAGCGACGAGAATACTTTGTGCGCAAAAACAAAACAAAAACTCTTCATTTCCTTCTGTGTGGGCCTCGGGTGAGTTCATGTAGTGTAACAGCGCAGCGTACAACACAGAAGCGCTGTTACGAGTGATCCAGCGCTCAGATTTCATCACAAATATCTTAATTCGTGTTCTGAAGATGAACGAAGGTCTTACGGGGTTGGAACAACATGAGGGCGAGTAAATACTGACAGAATTTGCATTTTTGGGTGAACTATCCCTTTAAATATTAATGATTTCAATATGGACTTTCTTTTTATACAAAAATCCAACGAAAAAGTGACTGTATTAAACATGCAACATTCAGTACATAATGCATGCCACTATTTCAAGTGTTATTCTTGCATACCGTTCGCTCAGCATAACATTTAACACACCGTCTATGATGCCGTGCGGTACATACCTGCTTTCCAAACTGGTTGCAGGGAAAGCCCATGATGCGTAAACCCTTCTCAGCGTACGTGGCGTGCATCGCCGCAAACTGAGTGTAGTTCACAGGAGTCTTTCCTCACTTGGAGGCTACGTTAGTGATGATACACACGTAACCCCTGAAAACAGACAAACACACCGTGACCCAGTTTCCAAAGCAAGATTACGCTCAGCATAAGACTAAAAATAACTAGTCTAGTGTAGGTGAGGAGGCTATTGAGCTTTGCAACTGAAGCAGAACTCTCCATCATGATGCTAGTGTTGGACTGGCATTTACAGCATTTATTTATTTGGATGGGACAATGCATATTGATGAACGTACGATATAAATTGACGTAAACACGCCGGACTTAGCACAATGCTAATTTCCATCTGTAGTCCCAAACATGGAACAACAAACAGACATATAGAGCTAAAAAGAGTTAAAAGTGCCTATGCTTAAATAAAGTACTTGTTATAATTGTTTAAAGTGTGTTTTATTTGGCTGTTTTGTCATGCATCACATCCAATGCCTCTTAACTGCAGTCCGGATGAGTTGCACTACATGCGAGATTAATACTTTGCACAGGATTCATACAGATACTGTCAAATTAAATTCACAGATTATTCAGGACTTTAAGCACGACTTTTTGGGGTTTCAAGGACTACAATCAGAGATCTCACTTATCAAACAACATCTTTATTTTTTATGGATGTTTTTTTTACTCAAATTACAGAAATAACGCATCCAAAATACTACATTTTTAACCATATATATTCAATACAAAGTTTATAAGGGCTATTATTCTTCTTCAATAAATTATAGATTATAATATAAAATATAATGTATTCATATCCAGAGACAGTCTGATGGGGGTTTATCAGACGGGCTGCAGAGTTAACTTTCAAGTTTCATGAAAAGATTGTTTTTTGTTTTGTCGGAAACAAAAATGTAACTCATATATATCATATATTGCATTTAAATAAGTAAAGCACTTTTCAAGTGCCTCTTCATTACTATGGCTGTTTTTAAGGGTTTTCCAGGACTTAAATGTCAAAAAGTCACATTTATGATTTAAAAATGTATCAAAAATAAAGAAAAAGTATGAAGATTAGTAATAAAGATGTGAGATTTTGCAAACCAACTGAATGGCGTTCACCTGTATTTCTCCAGAGACACTTCCTCTCCATCGATGTCTTTAGCTGAGAAATCGTATATGGATTTGGCCGACTTCCAGTCACTGGCCTGCGCACACTGCAATAATCAGAGAGAGGTTAAAGGTCACGGGGAGTGGCAAACGTCTATGAATGCCTTCAAACAGAGACTGACACAATCATGTGCTATCAGCGTGATTGTGCCATTTGCAATAGTTTAGCTTCTGAAACGCCCTTTGATAGTGTTGTGTTGTGTGAGATTTTTCATCTCATTCACAAGTTATGCATAACACAAGAAACTACACAACAAGTCAAAAGTTTTGGATCGGTAAGATTTTTTTAATGTTTTTAAAAGAAGTCTCTTTTGCTCACCAAGGTTGCATTTATTTATAAAGAATAAAAAATAAAAATAGAAAGTAATATTGTGAAATATTATTACAATTTAAAACTGCAGGTTTCTATGTGAATATATATGATCAAATGTAATATTAATATATATATTTTAATGTTTTTAAAAGAAGTCTCTTCTTATCACCAAGGTCGCATTTATTTATAAAAATAATAATAATATTTTGAAATATTATTACAATTCAAAACAGCGGGTTTCTATGTGAACATATGATCAAATGTAATAATATATTAAAATAGAAAAGTTATTTTAAATGATCATAATATTTAACAATATTACTGTTTTTTTGTAGTTTTTTTATCAAATAAATGCAGCCGAGGAGGCAGAAGAGACTTCTTTTAAAAACATTAAAAAATCTTACGATCCAAAACTTTTGACTAGTAGTGTATATGTGTATATATATATATTAGTGTTTTAGTCAAAAGTTTGCCATTAAAATTAGATTATGACAATATCTAGAGCAGATTTTCCATCTGTGTGAGTGTGTAGAGAAAACACAGCGGTCACAGGGGATTCTCCGAGCGTTCGGGAAACACGTAAACATCTATCAGGAGGAGATCATCACAGATTTAAGAGTTATCCATTAGACATTTTGTCTTTATATGACAGTCCAGAGTACATGTTTGTGTGCAAGAGCAACAATTATGCAAGACATTTTTTTTAGATCTCCATAAAGTTCATGCTGTGTGGGTTTATTTATTAGTATGAAGCTTTTAGGCCTTAATGTGACAACCATATTTTCAGTATTGAACCGATGATGTGATTGTGTGTGGTTTGGAAACATTAGTATTTTTAATGTTTTGAAAGTAGTCTCTTGTGTTGAATTATCAAAAATACAAAAAAAAAAAAATTGAAATTTGAAATAATGGTTTTATATTTAAAATATAATTTATTTCTGTGATTAAAGCTGAATTTTCAGCATCATATCATAAGGATTCTTTGATCAATTAAAATTTTAAAAAGAACAGCATTTATTCAATAAAAAAAAATCTAATGTAACCCATCCTTGCTGATTAAATGTATTAATTTCTTTAAAAAAAAAAAGAAAAGAAAGAATAAACAAAATGCTGTTCTTTTTAAAAAACTTTTTATTCAAATTATTCATGTTTTAAGAGAACTCAAACTTTAATTTTACTACATATTTGGGAGTGGCAAACAGTGAGATTGAAGGTGGCACTTAATAATAATAAGCATATTGAATGACTTTTATGCTATAGGCTATACTTATAATAAGATATAAATATTTCAGATTAAATGAATGCACCTGCTACAATAAAACCCACCAATTCTTTATATGACTGATGCATTTAGGAAACATGCAATGAGGTTTAATAGAAAAAAAAATCATTAAATACTCTTGATGTTAATTATATAATTGATTAAAAATTAACATTATCATCAAATAGCATTATCACCATGTGATTAATTGCAAAAGTCTGCAACGCTAAACCCAAACCAGGCCTAAATCCTCTGTTTGCCAACAAACTGGACTTTAATGAGTCGTTCCGTACAAATTACACTAGGAGAACACATATAATGTCATTTTAAATCATAAACAAACCCCCAGAGACATGGTGACAGCATTAAAGCTAACGGGCTAATGTTGCTCCACCGGAATGAGTTAACGGAAACACGCAGGTGCGCACGAATAAACACACCGGACTATGACCTTCTTACAACGACTACATAAACTAGTTTTCAAAAACACACAAAAGCGTCTCAAACAGAGTAAAACAGCAGGTAAAGAGTGAATATAATGTCTTACCATGGCTCTTGTCAAGCTATTGCTGCCCAGCGCGCCGATCAACAGCGCTCTTTTGAGTAACCACATACTAGCGCTGATACAAGAAGCCCCGCACATTTACTGGAAGGACACGCCTCTTCTGTCGGTTTCAGCCAATCAGAGACGGTGCTAATGCAACTGATTTAAAGTCATGTGATCCAGAACGGCTCTGATGTGATCAATACGGTTTTATTTTATATTACATATTATTAATATTATTTCCGTTGGAATTGCAATGAAACTAATACAAAACAAATATGTAGTAATACGTTTAAATATATATTTAAAAAAAAATCATGTAACTGCTCTTATCTCTGTATCTCTGTACTCCGGTTGGTCTTGATTTTTTTTTATGTCTTTGAACTTCCGTTTTATTTTATTTATTATTATTTTAAAAATATGTCATGTAGTGTGCATTAAAGAAAAGAAGAAGGAAAGATAGAGAGAAGAGGTCAGGGTTTATTTATCAGGTCATCATGATTTAGCACAATTTTGTACCTGGCAATAACTGAGACACCACCCAGGGGTCCTTCGCCTCCTCCGTAAACAGTAAACCAATAAACAAGCGCAGCTTTCATCACGTGACTGAATAAAGGGAAGTGCGCGTGTTTGAAACCAGAGTGTCTTGGGATTGCTTGATCAGGAACGCGCTAATGGACGATGAGGAGGAGGCTTATCGATTATGGAAAATTCGTAAGACCATAATGCAGGTGTGAATATAGACTGAGCTGCGTTATAACTCGTTTAGTAGTTGTTTACATTAAACACGCGATCAAAAGAAAAGTAGTGGTATGTACACACACACACACACACACACACACACACACACACACACATAATGATATAGTAAATATAAGATGAATTCAGGGTGATTGGGATACTTTTTGCCTTTAATATGACTTCAACCTGAATTGTTTTAAAATAAAATATCATACAGACTAAAATAATAATTCAGTTTGATGGTAAGACATTTAGAAATTAAATGGAATGAGATTCAGTACCAGACACTGAAGAAAACTCACATATAAAAAGGTAAATGCTTAATTTAATGTAAGAGAATATTTTAGTATAGTATGTATTATTAGTATAGAGGGAAAACTGTACAAATAAATAATAGAAATATATAGGCTACATCGTTTTCTTTTAAAGTCCCCCTGTACTCAGTTTGATCTCTTAAAACTCAACAAAATTACGTTTACATTTTTGTCCTTGAAAAATATTCTTCATGCCTTAAAATATCTTGAATGTAACTCGACACCCTTGCCTCATTTAGTATGCGTGGTTCTATGAATATGCAAATGAGCCCCGCCTCCACTCACTCACTCACTCAGAGATCCACTGGTTGACGATCACACGTTGATCTGATTGGTTACAAGGTCGTTTGTGACGTCAGAAACACCAGCGATTTCACACCGTGTTTTTGAGACTGTCTTTGGTTCACTGCAGTTTTAAGCAGAAAATACTCAGCAATGCTGTCGACTTATGAACTTACACACGTGTGTCTTAAAGCATATTAAAAACACCACATAGACACATAAACAACATTAAAAGCTTGAGTTTCAACTGGGGGACTTTGAAAACAAACAATTAATCATGGTAAAATATTAAACCCCTAATGCATAACAGTAGAGTACTATCGTGGATAGAAGAAGAAATGTAATATTGTAACAATGGAAACTATATATTTTTCAAACAATATTTTATACATGAAAATATAAAGCTGCCTTTTAAACTTTACGGCTGCATTGGTAACACTTTACAATAAGGTTCATTAGTTAACTACCTTATTTAACATGAACTAAGAATGAACAATACTTTTATAGCATTTATTATTCTCAGTTAATAATAATTTCAATATTTACTTAATACGTTAATAAAATTAAAGGTTGTATTTGTTAACATTGGTTAATGCACTAGCTGTGAGCTAACAATGATAATATAAATAACTAAATTTAATATTAGAAACTAATATTAACAAATATTAATAAATATTAAAAATAATATTATATTAAATATATAATATTATAAATAATAGTAATAAATACAGTAACAAATGTATTGCACGTTGTTAGTTAATACATCGACTAATGTTAACTAATAAACGGTATTGTAAAGTGTTACCGATGCATTTCTATTGCAGAAAGCAAGCAAAGCTCACGCTTCTCGTGTGTTGTAGCTCTGCCACGATCGAGGGTTTCTGGTGACCCAAGATGAGCTGGACCAGACCTTGGATGAGTTTAAGGCTCAGTTCGGGGACCGGCCCAGCGAGGGTCGACCCAGACGGACCGATCTCACGGTTCTGGTCGCTCACAATGACGATCCCACCGACCAGATGTTTGTGTTCTTCCCAGGTGAGAGCGCGGCCTATACCATGAAGCCGGTTTGGTGGATAGCCAGGTGTGTTTCGGTTTAGTTTGCGCTAACCAGGGTTTTAGGCACCATGAAAGTGCTTCGGCTTTTAGCAGATTTCGTCGCCATAGTAACTTATGGCTAACCTGGGCTGCGCTCAGCCCCGACAAAACGTCGCACAACATTTTTTACATATCTATCATATAGATAGACCAGACGCCCTATCGACCGCTACTGCCTCCTGGCTGCGGATCTTAGACCGGTCACCCGCTCCACTCAGTGTAACCTGTATGGCAGGTGCAACGAGCTGTCAGCGCATTTAATTAATCATACCTCACTGAATACCGAACTGATTTTCACGTGGGGTTTTTTTGATAGCTATGATACAGGACACATGGTTCAGCGTATTTTAATATTCATAGTAGGCTTAACCAGTAATATAATATTCTGATATAAGATATAAAGTGTCCAGACGTCCAAAATCTAAATATGTGATGTAGGAAATAAGGTATTTTATAAATCACACTATAAATATGATAAAGAAGCAGAAACACTCAAACACACACACACACACACTCTCTCTCTCTCTCTGAACACCGGCTGGTGCAGTAAACATCTTAGCTAACGTTAGCTGGCTACGATTTCAGTACAGTAATATCAAAGATCCTTCTCAATTATCTGGTAATATTCTATTCACAAAATACAACCAATAGTACGGTAATGTTAAAACTTTGTGAAAAGTAATCCCCCGGGCCCTATTTGCGATGGTCCGCTGATTAGAGCAGGAAAATGCTCCACAGTGCTCCGGCATCTTAACTGAGTATGACCGGTTTAAGATGGCGGCCGTATTTCCCAGCGGGCAATAGGGCATCTGGTCTCTATATAATATCTATGGTTTTTTAAACAGAAACGGTGATGTGTTGAACACACTGTTCTGATGACGCAAGAGTTGCAGCTATGGCAGCTGAGAAGGCCATTCTTTGTGTTCTTTGTTTTACGGAGCCTGATGAAGGCGGTATAAATATGTGTTTAATACTACAAAATATGCCCGATGTCACAGTTACTGCATTTGCCGCCCAGAACACAAGATCTTTATGAATACGGGCCCAGATATTTAGCATGCTAGATATTCTTCTGGTGTCAGCGATCGTTTTTGATGCATCGTTAAATATTTCACACACAAAGATTGGCGAGCGCGGATCACACACAAAACCTCTTAAGGGTTAAGATGCTTTCTGAATTGATTTTTTTCTTTAATTTTAAGAGTAAATGCCCACATTTCTAAGAATTTAGTCACTAGGAGCTTCTCTTTGCATTAAGATTCTTTATGAATACGAGCCCTGTAGTGTGACCTTGGCATAAGAGTGAGTCTTAGCTTTAAAGGTCCCATATTGTCAAAACTGAAATTTCCTGGCTTTTTTCGTGATAGCAGAGGTCTAGGGATTATGAAACTACCGTATACGTTTCAAAACAGTCGATCCACAGACACATGCACACAGCCTGCATAAAAGCAGTGCCTTTTCACGAGCCGTTATGACTCCCGTATAAATGTGTCCGTATAAACCAATGGTGGCTCACTCAGAAAACAACAGGCCAATCAGAAGAGAGGCTCATGAATATTAAGTAGAACAGGACCTGTTGTTGGCAGAGCTCCTGAGAAAGGAGCTGTACAAATATATTAATATAGTTTTTGCTATTTATACCGCAAATATATATTCTTAAGGACATCAAAACCTAAAATAAAACTTCAGAAAGTTGTACAATAGGGGACTTTTAAGAAATGTGGTACTGATGTGGTTTATACTTGAGTTTGAAAGTAGGAGTAAATTTCATGAATTCTCAGCACTTGAGACTAAAATGTCACTTTGAGAAGCTTGATAAATACGGGTCGTGATGCACGTGACTCTGAACGCCTCATATGAGCTCATCGCAGGGTTTGTCACCCACACAGAGGAGATGAAAGTGGGCATCAAGACCATTAAGATGTATTGCCAGCGGATGCAGGAGGAAAACATCAATCGGGCCATTATCGTGGTCCAGACGGGCATGACACCATCTGCTAAACAGGTACGCTCCAACACACCTGTGTCCCCTGGAGCCGCGGATCTGGGCTCTCGTTCATAAAACTGTGGATCCGCACTAAAAGTGGATTTGCGACAGAAAGCCAAAAATGGTGTACGGCAAAAATATTCAGACTTATAAAACCGTGTGAATTCCCTTTATAAATCCCAGTCAGTGGAAGATTGTGCATCTCCTCCCCGAAATAACCATATATGGAGCATGTCCTCATCTGCATATCATTTGTGTATTCATATTCATCCACGTGATGCCATGTTTAACAGTACAAGATGTTAGGAAAATATAAGATATGGATGTGCATTAAATTAAAAAATAATTTAGTAGCCTATCCTTGCCTTGTTTGAATAAATAAATCGAATAGTATAAAATACATTTTGGAGAGTTTCTCTCAATCTTTTCCACGGGCCAAATCACGTTTTTTTTTTTTTATTGTTTCTTATTTTATTTTAATTGAAACGGATAGGCCTTATTGTGCATTATTGACTGAAAATGTTTTCTGCTATTATTATTATTAAGTATTATTAAACATTTAAAACACAGCATGCCACAGTAAAAGTGTTCAAAAGCAGCGCATCCACTACAAATATTTCTATTTATTAGAATATAATTTTAACATTTTAGTGCTTACCTCCATTAATGAGAATGGCACATTTAATCTAAATGTGTATATCAGACGTAAAACGTAGTTTAAATCATTATTTTATTTATTTAAACCGTTATTGTGAACATGACTGTATTTATGATTATGAATCATAATGAAAATTTAAAGTGATTTTCCAAAATGTTCGTACGCATGGCTCAGAGTTTGTGTGCAGGTGCGCACATTTGTATTTTTTGTAGTTTGTTTGTATAATCACAGGTTATGCGTGGTAAGTGGTGTGTGTTTTGTGCGACGCCGCGGTTATAAACCAGGCCTCAGATGCCCAGCAAGCATGATATGAGTTGATGATGATGATGATTGTTTGCAGTCTTTAGTTGACATGGCACCGAAATACATCCTGGAACAGTTTCTACAGCAAGAGCTGCTAATAAACATCACAGAGCATGAGGTGAGACGCTTTCCTCCCGCAAAACACGGGCGACTTTACTGACAAAATGTAGTTAAAGACCAGCGTAATTCACATTTTTGATATATATTGCGATTTGAACTGTGATATGATTAATATCTGCTGTTAAAAGAACAAAAAACTACTTAATTCTATACATTTTGACCCAAGCACTAAAATATATGATAATTTTATATAAATTATAATATGAATATTTAAAATATTAATTAAAGCTGATGGTATTTAAGAACTTTAATAATAGAGATATTAGGAATATACAAATGATTAAAATATCATAATTGAGATTTGTCATATTAACAAGTATTACACAATTTTTTTATAATATGAATATTTAAAATATTAATTAGTGTATAGTATTTAAGAACATTAATAGAAATATTATGAATATAAAAATTTAGATTTAAGTATTGCTAAAAAAAGGTTTATAATATGAATATTTAATATATTAAAGCGTATAGTATTTAAGAACATTACAAATATAAAAATTATGAATATAAAAAAATCATATCGAGATTTATTTACAAACTGCACAAAACATTTAATATAAATATGTAAAATCTTAATGTGTATAGTATTTAAGAACATTAATAATGAATGATAATGAATATAATTTTTTATATTGAGATGTTAACAAATGTTGCACACAAATATTTTATAATAAGAATATTTAAAATATTAAAGCACATAGTATGTAAGAACATTGATAATATAAATATTACGAATATAAAAATATTATTTATTAATCATATTGAGATTTGTCATTTTAACAAATATTGTGATTTAAACTGTTAAATCTGCTGTTAAATGAACAAAAACTACTAAATTATAATCTAATTTTAATAAAAAAGTTACAATATTAATATAAATGTTATGAATATACATATTTTATGTTGACATTTATTTATTTAAAAATATGAAAATATAAGTACATATTTCTTTTAAATGTTTAATATCGTTTCATTCTAAAAATTCAGGAAGTCTTGAATTTCTCTGTGTGTTGCAGTTGGTCCCTGAACACATCGTTATGACCAAAGAGGAAGTGACGGAGCTTCTGGCCAGATAGTATCCAGACCTCAAGTGTGTTAAACTGATTTACTGAACCAGAATTACTGTTGTCTAACAGGTTTCCCAAACACTCACAACACAGAAAAACAGCTTTAAACTGGTTACACACACAGATTGATTGGTGTGTGGCTTCTGTGTGACGTCACCTGTGAACAGCTTTTCTTGACTGTCTTCAGTAAACTCAAGGAGAGCCAGTTACCCAGAATTCAGCCTGGGGATCCAGTGGCTCGATACTTTGGGCTGAAACGAGGACAGGTGAGAAAATCATTTCATCTGAAGACTTTTGTGCAAGTTGCAATCTGGAGCTCTTTACGTTTACTTAGTATTATATCGTGTGAAGTATTACAGGCAAACCAAAATGTTTTCGGACACTTTTCTCACATTATCAGTTTAGAAAATGGTAATAAAATATGACAAGACCTGAGTTATGAAATCAGTTGATATTTCAGTGGTTTTGTCCATCCTTCTGTTAGACTGTCTCACACATGAATTATGTTAAACACAGTTAAATTTAACTACACAATTATATAATAGCAGTTTAGGCAAAGCTTCATGTTGTTCAGTCTGTGTGTAAAACGGTCGCATGAGATATTAAAGAAAAAACACTTAAAAAACACGTGACCACAGAATCAGTCACATGTCACACAGGTATATTTGTGGCAATATCCAACAATACATTGTATGGGTCAAAATTATCGATTTTTATTTTATGCCAAAAATCATTAGGATATTAAGTAAAGATCATGTTCCATGAAGATATTTAGTAAATTTCCTACCGTAAATATATAAAATATTTATTTTTGTGAGTGAATCCAGCACAGTCGCCAACATAAAGGCACAACTTTAAAGGAGATTTTCTCTTTAAAGAGAAAGATTTAATTTCTTTTTAGAAAAGAGGCAAATTTAAATCGTTTTTTTTTTTTGCACCCTCAGACTCCAGATTTTCAATAGTTGCATCTCAGCCAAATATTGTCCTATCCTAACAAACCATACATCAATGGAAAGCTTATTTATTCAGCTTTAAGATGATGTATACGTCTCAATTCCAAAAAATTGACCCATGTGACTGATTTTGTGCTCCAGGGTCACATGATCAGGTCAAAGTGTCTGAATAATTTTTGGTCCCAAATGTTTATAAATATCACTGGTAGTCACTGTATGAAGAATATTTGTGTATAATATGTCACAGTTATACCTCTCCTCACTTACATGAATGAGCTATTGTGTCGTGCACCCACTAGTGAAAAAAATCAAAAATGATATCTGATTATTTTCTAAATCTCCATTAAAGACGTGGTTCTGTGTGTACCAGGTGGTGAAGATCATCCGGCCCAGTGAGACGGCTGGGCGGTACATCACATACAGACTCGTACAGTAAAGATTGATCAAGATTTGATTTTTCTTTAAGGCTTTTCATTGCCGTCTCATGTTCTTTTGGTTAATAATGGGCAATTCTTGGGATGGACGGCCACAATTAATTTAATTTCCCTAAAACTTAAATCTTGGATTATATTTGTTTGTGCAAATCAAAAAATAAATCAACTTTTGTTTAATGAATGGTTTTATTATGGTGTTGTGAATATTTTAACGCATCCATGGCAAAAAATAAAGTAGTTAACCCCAACTTAAGTTTACAAACTGGATTATTCTTTGTAAATATAGTTGATTTATTGGATATAAACTTTTCCTGGAAATATATACAGTTTCAGAATTTACACAATGGTTTCGACTTCAGTCACAATGTCTGGTTTATCATGCATTCATCAGTCAAGTCATGTGGTTAGAGAGGCTTTGTTTACCATCCTCATATCAGTAATGAAATATACACACGATTACAAATCAAGCATATGTTTGAAAGAGAAATCAGTGACATCAGTCACTCCCCCTGCAAAAAGTTACATGCGCATTAAAACCAGCACTGACCAGCAGCGGCTGTTAGTTCAATAACCGTAACATCACTTTATGCTCTTCTTTCAATAAACAAAGAAAATAAACTCCAGTGCATAGATGAAACTATAATAAATACAAATGTTAAAAGTTCCTATATATTCCAATGACAATATATATGGAGACTTTTTAAATATCTACACACCTTGAAATTTGATTATTAAATAATATTGGCATATATGTTTGTTTCTGAAGGACAGAAGTGATTGTATTCCAGTTCTTTATGGTTTATGCAGATTAGTGCACAGAAGTATTGTTATATTGAATAAAGAGACACGTTATATAAACATCCAGTTCATATTAGCCAATATTTGAAACTACACTGATCTCACTTCTACAGTGGGAGGTTGTATCAGTGTTCCTGTCAGTCAAAACCCTGTTGAAGGGATAGTTCACCCAAACAAGAAAATCAGCCCATGATTTACTCACCCTGAAGCCATCCTAGTGTATATGACACTCTTCTTTCAGACGAATACAATAGGAGTTATATTAAAAAATGTCCTGGCTCTTCCAAGCTTTATAATGGCAGTGAATGGGCAAGTCCATAAAAGCACATCCATCCATCATAAATGTGCATCTGTCCATCATAAAAGTGCATCTGTCCATCATAAAAGTGCATCTGTCCATCATAAAAGTGCATCTGTCCATCATAGAAGTGCATCTGTCCATCATAAAAGTGCATCTGTCCATCATAAAAGTGCATCTGTCCATCATAAAAGTGCATCTATCATCATAGAAGTGCATCTGTCCATCATAAAAGTGCATCTGTCCATCATAAAAGTGCATCTGTCCATCATAAAAGTGCATCTGTCCATCATAAGTGCATCTGTCCATCATAAAAGTGCATCTGTCCATCATAAAAGTGCATCTGTCCATCATAAGTGCATCTGTCCATCATAAAAGTGCATCTGTCCATCATAAAAGTGCATCTATCATCATAGAAGTGCATCTATCATCATAGAAGTGCATCTGTCCATCATAAAAGTGCATCTATCATCATAGAAGTGCATCTGTCCATCAAACAGCTCCGGGGTTAATAAAGGCCTTCTGAACCGAAGCATTGCGTTATTGTAAGAAAAATATCCATATTTAAAACTTTATCGACTAAAATAACTAGCTTCCGGCAGACGGCGTACGCATCGACTCACGCCACGAGTAACACTCGACGATGATGATGTAGGAGCAGCGTAAGCTTTGCCGCCTCTCGCGGTTCAAACACACAGTGCTGGGCGTTGTGCGTCAAGTTCAAGTGTTAAGTCTTTCGGCGTGAGTCGATGCACTTTTATGATGGATGGATGCACTTTTATGATGATGGATGCACTTTTATGATGGACAGATGCACTTATGATGGACAGATGCACTTTTATGATGGATAGATGCACTTTTATGATGATGGATGCACTTTTATGATGATGGATGCACTTTTATGATGGATAGATGCACTTTTATGATGGAGAGATGCACTTTTATGATGGAGAGATGCACTTATGATGGACAGATGCACTTTTATGATGGACAGATGCACTTTTATGATGGATAGATGCACTTATGATGGACAGATGCACTTTTATGATGATAGATGCACTTATGATGTATAGATGCACTTTTATGATGGATGGATGCACTTTTATGATGGACAGATGCACTTTTATGATGGATAGATGCACTTTTATGATGGACAGATGCATTTTTATGATGGACAGATGCACTTATGATGTATAGATGCAGTTTTATGATGGACGGATGCACTTTTATGATGGACGGATGCACTTTTATGATGGACAGATGCACTTTTATGATGGACAGATGCACTTTTATGATGGACAGATGCACTTATGGTGTATAGATGCACTTTTATGATGGATAGATGCACTTTTATGATGGACAGATGCACTTTTATGATGGACAGATGCACTTATGGTGTATAGATGCACTTTTATGATGGACAGATGCACTTTTATGATGGACAGATGCACTTTTATGATGGATAGATGCACTTTTATGATGGACAGATGCACTTTTATGATGGATAGATGCACTTTTATGATGGACAGATGCACTTATGGTGTATAGATGCACTTTTATGATGGACAGATGCACTTTTATGATGGACAGATGCACTTTTATGATGGATAGATGCACTTTTATGATGGACAGATGCACTTTTATGATGGATAGATGCACTTTTATGATGGATAGATGCACTTTTATGATGGATAGATGCACTTTTATGATGGATAGATGCACTTTTATGATGGATAGATGCACTTTAATGATGGACAGATGCACTTTTATGATGTATAGATGCACTTTTATGATGGTATAGATGAACTTATGGATAGATGCACTTTTATGATGATAGATGCACATTTATGGACTTCAAAGAAATAATGCCCATTCACTCCCATTATAAAGCTTGGAAGACCCAGGACATTTTTTTTATATAACTCCGACGATCGTATTTGTCTGAAAGAAGAGTGTCATACACTTAGGATGACTTCATGGTGAGTAAATCATGGGCATTAATACAATTTTTGGTTGAACTATCCCTTTAATGTTACTATTGTTGGACTTTGGGATTTACATATACATATGGTCTAACGGTTGAAAAGGTTAAATGCATAACGCCTCCCTGCTCTTACTGATCTGAGACCTGCTCTGGGTCGTTTTCCTCTGTTTCCCCTGAGCCGGTGTTCTGCTCCGGGATGGTCTCCGGCACGAGTGCGCTCAGGTCCAGGCTGGCTCTGGGACTGGTCTGCTCTTCTTCTGTGCTGGTCTCGCTCTCCTGACTCACCAGAGGAGGGCGCTGTGCTCTTACTCTGCCCAGATCCTCCACATCAGAGTCCGAGTCCAGCGAACGCTCCTGAGAGCCAGAGGAACCCACCGAATGACCTGAAGAAAGAGAACAGTACACTCGTTCAACAGTTACATGGCCATCTCTCTTAGTTAGGGCAAGTTGAAGGATTAGTTCACCCAAAAATGAAAATTCTGTCAGTAATTACTCACCCTCATGTTGTTCCAACCCCGTAAGACTTTCCTGCATCTTCGGAACATGAATTAAGATATTTGTGATTAAATCTGAGAGCTGGATCACTCCTCCATAGGCTTCTTAAGGGGTTGAAACTTGTCGGCCCATAAAGTCAGTGAAGAAAATGTTTAAATAGTCCATGTGACTAAAGTGGCTCAACTATAAGTATATCAAGCGACGAGAATACTTTTCGTGCAAAAAAACAACAAAAATAATGACTTTATTCAACTATTCGTTTTTTTCAGTGTGGGCCTCTGACGTGAGTTCACGAGTGCGCCACGACGCATGCGCGAGAACTTGGAAGATGACGTTCTTCTTCTACTACTTCTTGTTGTCCTGACATACATGATCCTACAGCTCGCGTCTTCCTCCGCTTGTAAACAGAAAGTTTTCCGCTTCCGGCTATGTCAAGTTTCAATCCCTTAAGAAGCCTATGGAGTGATCCAGCTCTCAGATTTAATGAAAAATATCTTAATTTGTGTTCCTAAGATGAACGAAAGTCTTAGGGGGTTGGAACAACATTTTTGGGTCAACTATCCCTTTAATGCCATAAAAACAGCTACATAAAAGCAGGCTCTATTTGACCCTATGAATCACCCGTGGTTCAAGCCAGGGTTGCCAGATCTGCAGTTTTTCCCTACACTAAACATTAAATGTAGTGCGCCTCTCATCCGATAATCGCAAATAGCTCTGTGCTTTGTTACTTCTAAGAAGAGACAAAGTGTCATCGTTCAAATTTTATCACAAAATTCAAACAAAAATGGTGTTTTGACGCTGTTAAATGTGACAGATCAGTTCAAGCGTGAGCTTATTCTTCTTTAATACAAATTAGGCGTATATGTAGAAAAACATGCATGAATATCAGAAGGTAAGTTGAAACATACATTACAACTTACCAAAGTCCATATCATGTCTCGTGTAATCAGTCAATCAGTGTTTCAACCGTGGAAGATTTGCTTGTGAACAATATCACCTAATGTTGCATTTACCTCAGGAAAGTCATCCGTTTGTTTGTTAGCTTTAAAAAATAAAAAAAAATTAAAAAAAACTAGGAGTAGTGATGGGAAGTTCGGATCATTTTACAGACTCTTGTTTGAACTTTGTTCATCAAAATGAAATAATCTTTTTTCGAGTCATTATTTTCATTTAAGGGGCTTATAAAATTTATAAAAATACTATTTTTTTAATATTAAAAATATTAAATACAATTTGTAATATTTCTTTATTTGTGTGTGTGTGTGCATGTATATGTGTGTGTGTTTATTTCAGATTCAATTAAAAAAAGCAACATTTTTTTACTATTTATACTTTAATTATTATTTAATATTTATTCTAATGTATATATATATATATATACTGTATGTGTATTTATTTAATAGATTCTCTTAATTCAAAATCTAAAGCAACATTTTATAATATTAAATATATCTAAAATAATAAAGATACATTTTTTATTTAAATATTTATACATCTTTAATCATAATATTTATCAATACATTCCAGATCTGCTTAATTGGCAAACCCAAGCACAAAACAGTTTATAATATTCAGATTTAAAAATGATGTATTATTTCTATTATATGTTTCTCTCACCACATTCCAGATCTGCTCTGTTTGTCTCTTCGTGAGGTCCAGTCTCACAGTCCTGTGTGGAGGAGAACATGAATAAGTGCACCAGAACCACAGTATAAACCCGTGTCCTTGATCACATGTGCTGTGTGCAGACCTGGCTCTGGGCAGGAGAGGAGACCGAGGAAGAGGAGCTGGAGATGAAGATGCTCTGCTGGAAGACGATCAGAGCCTCTACGATGCGGGCCTGATGAGGGTAATCCACCAGAGATGACAGCGACACCGTGGCGCCGGTGGGTTTGGGTCTCATCAGGGTCGGCCCGAACACGATGCCTAGATTACTAGCGCTCATTTTATTATCTTGCTCCATCTCAGACACTCTGTGTGTGTGTGTGTGTGTGTGTGTGTGTGTGTGTGTGTGTGTGAGAGAGAGAGAGAGAAAACACTAGCATTATACAGTGATGTTTTATACAGGTAAAACTCGACAAATTTGAATATTGTGCAAAAGTTATAATTGATAATTATCAGATGTGCTCCTACAGTAGTCACTTTCAAATCCAGACTCAAAACACTTCTGTTTAGCTGTGCATCACTGAATGAGCACTGTGCCACTGCTGTCCGACTGTTTTTACTGTATTTTTTATTTTTTTTAAATATTCTAAACTGCTTTAATTATTATTTCTTTTGATTACTTTAATTTCTTGATTCTAAACTGCTTTAATTATTCTTATTTCTTTTGATTATTTTAATTTCTTCTATGTAAAGCACTTTGAATTACCATTGTGTATGAAATGTGCTATATAAATAAACTTGCCTTGCCGCTTATGAAAACCCCAAATTCAAAATCTCAGAAAATTAGAATATTACATGAAATCAATAAAAAAAGTATTTTTAATACAGAAATGTCGGCCCTCTGAAAAGTATAATCATGCATATGTATATAGTTATATATACTAAATATATTAGTTTCACCTTTTACTTTGAATTACTGAAACAAACTTTTGCACAATATTTGAATTTTTCCAGTTTAACCTGTATTATCAGCACACTTATGAAAAATGTAGAAAACAGCAGTTTTGCGAACTTGATATTTCAAGAAGTGACTATTTTAAACAACTTTTCTTTTTCTCATATTCATACAGTTACAGGACCTAAAATACATGCTCTCATATATGAAAATGTTAAAAACCTAATTAATTTGCATGCCTTGTTTTTAAATGTATTTGTCTTCTGAACTCATGACAAATTATTACAGATTTTACTATATTATTAAAATATTTAAAAAAATTATAATAATGACCTATTAGATTATTAGACTTAAATTATTAATATATTAAAACTTAAATACACTATATATTAAGAAGTTAAAATATTAGCCATTTTAAATTATTGAATTATTAAATTAATTACTATTATTATTATCATTATTAAATAAAGTATCCCTTTATGATTTTGTAAAGTTCCAGTCTTTCTATAATTATGAAGATCAATATATTTTATGATACATTTCAGAATTAAATATTTTATCATAGTTTTTGTACAGTTCAGAGCAAAGTGTTTTTAATATTATATATACGCAGGTGAAACTCGAAAAATTTGAATATCATGCAAAGGTCATGTATTTCAGAAATTCAAAGTAAAAGGTGAAACTAATATATTTAGTATATATAACTATATACATATGCATGATTATACTTTTAAGGCAACATTTCTGTATTAAAAATCCTTTTATTTTATTTTAAAGGCAATCCCTGCAGGTGTGCATGTGAATGCTATTTAATTCAATTCACATTTATTTGTATAAGCGCTTTTTAAAACATAATTTTAAAATTATAAAACAATTTCTAAGTTCATATTTCAACCAAATGTAATTACATGGAGTCAATTTGTGGATGAGGTCACCTAGTTGTTATTTGATAACAAACAAGATAAAATAAGTCTATTTTAGACTCACTCATAGAATATACCCCGCTAAACATTGTAAGCTTATTACATTTATTAAAGATATAGATGTAAAATGTAGCTTTTGCAATTTGTGTCAAGAGAGCTATTTATTTGTTTTGGTACTGTTCTGATGTAACTTGCCTTTATTATTGAAAATATTGATTGATTATAAATTTTGTTTCACAGTAGAAACATGCTGTTGGGTCTCTGCAAGTCAGAATGAAAAACAAATTTATACATATTTGATTGAATTTTATTTTCTTATTGCGTACATTTAAATATGACATGTCTAATCACAATCTCACAAATCCCCCTCAGTTCCTCTGTGAATCACCGGCCGTAGGTTATGAATCAGTTCCTGAGGTCTGAGTGTGCGGGATCTCACCTGTGCAGGTGTCGGACGATGTACTTCAGCGTGGAGATGTTAGCGTGAGGCAACCGCTTGAGCAGCTCTCGGAGTTTCTGCACTAAGGTCAGCACCTCTGCTTCTGTTTCTGACCCACGATCCACCAGCGCTGGGCTTTTCCCCCCCTCACCGGCCTCTGAGCAGTCCGAGCTCAGGCTTTCCTTCGCCAGCCCCATCAGATCATTATACTGACGGAAGGGCATGATGGGCTCTGGGAGCTGAGGAGGAGACGGAGACGATGAACACAACGCTGGTCTATTATAGGAACATCTTCATCTTAATGTCAATGAACAGCATCTATGGCATGCATCTTGAAAAAACTATTCTGCTGATTCGCCAAAAAGGCCTAATATTACCAAAACCTTTTCAAATTATATATATATATATATATATATATATATATATATATATATATATATATATATATATATATCATTATATACAGATATATTTTAAATTAAACATTCAGTATATAATCAGTTTTACATTCAACATTTGAAGTGGATCAAAAAAGTTCATCAAAGTTGAGCTAAGACAAGAACGGGTGTTGTTCAAAATTCATGTATAACTTTGATGAAAGGTTGTGATCCACTTCAAATGTTGCCTACTGTATGTATATGTATGTATATATATATATTAGGGGTGTGTGATGCATATTGTCTACGATAATATTGTAATTGTTGATTTAACGATGTGGAATCTGACATTATCGAGCATTCAATACGTGATTTAGTCTATTTAAATATATTTATAATGCCCCTAAAATTAAAGAAAAAGGGGCAAAAACTCCTGTCTTTTTGAATTTATAAAAATTTAATTTAGTTAATCAATATCCCATGAAGAGTGACTTTTTTTATCCAAATATAAGCACATTAAAAATGTGATATGGATTTTATACAACAGTTCAATAAACAAAAAGTTAATATTAAGTGACTTACATTTTAGACAAAATTTGCCTGTTTTTAATCTATTTTATCAACAAAAATAGTTTCAAACAAAGCAACAGCACTGTTTAGTGTCTCTGAGCGAATCGGTTGAATGAATGATTCAATGACTCACTCAGTAAGTCAAATGCTTCGTTCCTGAATGAATCAAGTGAAACTCAATGACTCGCTCATTAACAGTGACTTGCTGCCATATACTGGCGGTTTTAATTTCACATTTAAAGTATCTTTTAATTTTTTAAAACAGGAAAATATGCACTATTTTTGGAATCAGAACCCCCAAATGAATAAGAAACAAGTATTGGATTTCATTCACAGAATTTCATGTTATAGAGATGATAATTTTCACTCAAAAATCTAAGCAAAATTAACAGTAAACGTCTTTCCAATAAATACTCTAAGAATGGAAGTGTAAGCTTGTGTTTGTGTTAAGCTGTGTCAGGTGACTCACCTGTCTCAGGTAGAGCTTTAACACGTTGCTGATGTCATGTGGAGACGCCTGCGAGAGCTCCACCAGCTCTTTGCCGTTCTCAAATGCCTGGCACAACTTTTCCACACGGGTCTTCACGCCATTCACACGATAGATCCCCTGAAGATGAGCAAAGAAAGTATTAACCCTATCAAGCCTACTGTGTCATGTATGAAAATATCTAAAATATCTAAGAATATCTACAGTCCTTCTGTCGCCTGTTTGAGAGTTTAGACTTTTTTTTTTTTTTTAGCAAGTTAAAGCCTTTTAAAAAACGTACACCTTCAGCTTGTGGTTCACGTGTCTTTTTTTTCTGTCAAATCTTTAATGATTTAATAGAGTAGACGTAATAACTACTGATATGGTCAGTAATATTTTTAAGATGAACACTTACTGGACTGAAGCAACTTCGGTTTACTTGATTATACAAACATAATTTATTAGAACCATCATGTTAAAATATGATACTCATTTTTGCCGGATCGGGTATCGGTCAGACCAGGCCGATCCAAATCTGATATTGTACGTAGATTTAGGGGTTCAAGCACGAAGTGCTGAAACCCTATTGTAATTGTAAGGATTTGTAAAACGCATCGTGCAAACCAAACCGTAAGTGCTGGAGCCTTGAAACTTTGCCAGATGGTAGTACAAAAATCGAGGAGGTTATCAAAGTATGTCCCCGATTGGCCCATAGGTGGCGCTACAGCGACCAAAAGCACTAAATCGCTCATAACTCGTAGACTGTTTGACTTAGCCTCAAGGTGTTTACACCACTGTGATCCTTGGCTCAAGACGGAGGATTTTCTGCTATGTCCAATTTTGTCCAGAACCTACTTTTGCGAACTAGTCCATGGTTTTTCGCCTGATCGGAACCGAACCAGTGCAGAAATGTTCTCTGGAGTCTGACTATCAATAATTATTGAAAAAAAGTTGAAATTTCAATTCAGGGTCGCTAGGGTGCACAAAATGAACATTGTGGGAGGAGTTTATTTTACTAAAATGGCTATAACTCGAAAAGTAAATGAGATAGGTTCACCAAACTCGGTACACATGTGTATGCGTTCAATCTGAGGTCACAGTAAAAAAATCACGTCGATCAAATGAACATGAAAAATATCATAAATCGGGCTATGACCACCTGACGTTAGTCCAATTGACTTGAAAATTGGTGTGCAGTGTCTTGGTCCAAGGCCCCATGTATGTGTATGAGGACATTGGCGTATCTCAAAAAACATCAGCCTATGAAGTTTGAGCACCTATGAGACGAGGTTAATGGAGGCCAAACGGAACGAAACTCGATGGGCATGTTCGACTCATGGCCCTAGAGGTCTGTAAGAGTTTTGAAAGAAATCGGCCACTAGTTGGCGCTAACGAGGTTTAACTCCCTCTGTAATCATGTGGTGTTGCACACATCCCCATAAAGTGCATATCATTTGATAGATCCCCTCATCCTGAACAACTTTGCCTCAAGAAGCACTGTTGTCAAGCAAACTAGTCCTAGGTTTTTCACCCGATCGGAACCAGACCAGTCTAGGACAATTCTTTGGACTCTCTAGATCAATAATTATTGGAAAAAGTGAAACTTTGCCCTTTGGTTTGCTATAACAGGGTCATTTAGACAATGGGCGTAGCAAAATACATTGAAAAGCCTATAAATCCTACAAGAAAACTCAGATCTTCACACAAATTGATGAGCATATGTGACATAACATCATTAACAAGCATGCAACATTTTATGGAGATCGGACCACAGCTGGCGCTATAACTGTTAAAAAGCTTTAAAACCATATGTTTCCTATGGTAAATTGCCTGTATTGGCTGAAAATGGACTTGTCCATCTATTATTTCAGTGGATAAAAGCTTGCAAAATAAAACTTAATGTCTTATGCTTATGTGCTTAAAGTCCTTAAATGCTTGAACCCCGATAAATGCTGCTCGCAGCTTTAATATTCTGTGTTATTGTTAAGCCCAACAAAAGGCACAAAAACATTATAAAGCACCATAAAGTTTTCATGCACTATATTATAAGTGTAATGAAAGCCATTATATAGTATAATGTGAGATAGAAATTAATATTTAAGTCACTAAATTCAAGATCACGTAAACTTTTCCCTCCGCTGTGGCTGTCAATCATGCTTCATTCAAACAGCGCGTTTGGTTACGACTGTGGAGAAACTATCCTAGATGATTCAATGTTACTATTATTATACTTGATCCGTAGATAAATGTCTATGGTTTCGCTTAAAACTTTATCTTGCTGGACTTTATTGCTGTTATACAATGCAATGAGTCCTCCAACAGAAATCAATGCGATTTTACAAAATGCCAAATAAAACACGACAGAAGCTGTATTTCTCTACGCTACTTGTTTTGGATCATCAAGAACACCACTAACCACTCGGTGAGTTGCACAGTTTTGAAAACAAACGTTAAGGGTTGTTTTAAGGACATGTTTGTGCATGCCGGTAGAGCCACTCTGAAGCGATTCTAAAAGAGTACAAAATTCTGTGTCCACCACTCTAGTTCATCCAAAACAAACTAGAAAATAGACTCAAAGTGCTAAATACCGGAATTATCCTTTAAGAACAAGAAGGTGGAATGTGTGGAAAGCAGTGATGCCAGTGATGTTACTCTAATCTGAACACTTTTTTCAGTAACGAGTAATCTAACGCGTTACTATTTCCAAACCATTAATCAGATTAAAGTTACTTATCCAAGTTACTGTGCGTTACTATTTTTGTCATTTTCTTTAGTAGAAATGATGGCTGATGTGCGATATGAAACTGAAATGTGTGTGAGAAGGCAGAATCACGACACACCCCTTCCAACTCCCAGAGTTAGCTATCCTTCCCGTCCAGATCCAATGCTACCACATCTTTAAATTACTATTCGTATTATTTTAAGTTAACATTATAAAATACGTAGACCTACACCGCAAAACTAGTTGAGGATAAATTCTTTAAAATTGGGCAATTCCAGTGTTATGGACGTGACATCTGAGGTAAAAACTTGAAATGTAAATTCTCAGAAAATGCATTTGCTACTAATATATTGAAGCGTCTGTTTCATACTCCCTTAATAAAGGAGTCCAGACATTATAAAAAATATCAGTCTACACATGCGTTTTATATTTAATATGAGGGAAATACACATCCGTACACGGACGTGACACAAAAAACTTTATCTTTTATTTGGCAAAAGTACAAAAAGTTATACTACCCACCGGATGAAGAAGGGTTGGCTCTCCACATAACATAAAATATTCATTTTGTCTTATTTTTCGTGTACGCATTTATGAGGGAAAAACAATGTTACGTGACCGTTACGGACGTGAGCGCTCTGAAAGCGGCACTGAAAGACTGCTTTAAAACTTTCACAGAGACATCAAACAGAAAGCACAAAGCCTTTCATTAAGGTGAATTTCGTTTTTGTATTAATTGTATCTTAATTTTAATAAATGTTTCATCAACCAATTGCCTGGATTTAATCAATAAAAAGTAAATATAGCAGACAATAGATAATCACGACACGGAGGCGCCGGCGCGTGATCTGGAGCTCGTCTCATGAGTCATAAATGAACCGAAACACAGCGTATAAGGTAGGCCTATACTTGCCTCACACACCTGAGAAATATATCTATAGAAAGCTCGAAATGTGTACTTTTAAACAGAACAATTCAAAAAGAAAGAAAACAGACTGTTCTCTGCTTATGTAATCCGTATGAAATGTGCATTTCTCTCTGGCGCGTTCACTAGTGATCGCGAGTCAGGTCAAGAAAGACTGTCTTTTGTTTTGTTTCAGAAAAACAAGTATTTATGTTAAGTCAAGTAAAGAAAGACTATCTTAATTTAAATTTGTATTTAAAAAAACAAGTAGGCCTATTTATGTTAAGTTAATTCAAGAAAGACTGTATTTTATTTTTTATAAAAACATGTATTTTTTCAGGAAATAGTTTTTAAGTTCAACTTAAAATGTCAGGAGATACATTGTTGACGTTACTGTTAAAAAGGGATGTTTTCGGCAGCTGCTGAATGTAACTAAAAAAGTAACGTGTAAAGTAACTAAGTTACTTTTAAAATCAAGTAATCTGTAAAGTAACTAAGTTACTTTTTAAATCAAGTAATCTGTAAAGTAACTAAGTTACTTTTTCAAAGTAACTGTGGCAACACTGGTGGAAAGTTATAAATATCTGGGGACAATTATTGATAAAAGATTGCGGTTTGATTTGAACACATGAGGCTCTGTGTAAAAAGGGACCGCAGCGGCTTTACGGTCTTAGAAAATTTAGATCATTTAACATAGAAAAGACACTGATGGAAGTCTTATATAGAGCCAGTGTTGTCCTTTTCCATTAGCTGCTGGTTTGGAAATCTTCGTGTGAAATACAAAAATACACTAAATAAATTATGTCAAAAACAGTGGGAAGATCATAGGTAAAGAGCAAAGATGCTTGACAGGTCTGTTTAACAGAAATGTTTTGAGTCGAGTCCATTCTGTGATTTTAGACAGTGAACACTTCTTATATCCAGAGTTCTCTATGCTGCCCTCTTATAATCGTTATAGATTACCAAAGATTAAAAATACTCTTTTGTTCCGAGTGCAATTAAACTACTAAATAAGTCTTAAAGGTACTTATTAAGGGTTTTATATTTTTTTATTCTATATATTATGTATTTTGAAATGCATAATATGTATTGCTATTTCTATTATGATGTACTGTATGTGTCAGTTTGTGTCTGTCTATCTGTGCTGCATCCAAATTGCTCATAAGGGATCTTAATAAAGCTTGACTTGAGGGTTTCCCAGAAGAACATTGCCCAGAGCATCACACTCCCTCCACCGGCTTCTCGTCGTCCCACAGTGATCCTGTGCATCACTTTATCATAGATATATACACTAGATGTCGCCTTGGGGTTCTAAGCATGCGTCAAAAACCGCCGCCATCTTGGAACAGGGGTCTTGTCATAGGAAGGTAACGCTGCTATCTCCGCCTGTACTTCGAATTCATGGATGATGCTGGACTTTTGTGCTGCGTATATGGATGTTCAAACGAACGAAGTCTGAACTAGGAAGAATGTTTAGAAGAAAAAAAAAAAGTTTTTACATGTTCTCTGGACTCAATGATAAATACATGTCTGACCGTTGGAACGAACCAAAAAAAAAAACTAGAAAATCGCATTCATGGGGATTTATGGTGATTTTATTTCCGTTAGACCTTTTCCTACATTGACGCTGATGCATTAAAGAGGAGGGGCTCCCCTGTTCCATCATGGCGGCTCTATTGACGCATTCGTTCCAATGAACTACCGTAGCCAAGGCGACATCTAGTGTATATATCTATGATATCTCATTAGAACTAAAGAAACGCGACCCGATCTGGCAATCTTACATTGCGTGGATATATATATATATATATATGGTATACCAGATAAAAGACCGCACATACACGGCCGTCCACGTGATAAAGTAAAAGAAACGAGACTCATCGGACCAGACGACCTTCTTCCACTCCTCCGAGGTCCAGTTCTGGCGCTCGCGTGCCATTGTAAGCTCTTTCACGAGTGGACAGGTTCATCACAGGCACTGATTGGTCTTCTGTGTGTTGTGGCACATTCCTCCCTTAACCATCATTAAACGTTTGTGTGACTTGTGCCACAGTAGAGCTTCTGTTGGCTCGGACCAGACGGGATAGTCTTCATTGCTCTCATGTATTGATGAGGCTTCGGCGTCCCACACCCTGTCTCCGGTTTGTGGTTTATTCGTCCTCAGACACTGCTGGTAAATCATCACCGCTGACCGCACGAACCTTGCCGATTCAGAGATACTCAGACCCAGTCGCCTTGCCATAACAATTTGGCCCTTGTCAAAGTCACCGAGATCTTTATTCCCGCCGCATCCAACATGTTCATTACGAGAACTGATTGTTTGCTTACCATCTAATCTACCGAGACCTTAATATGTGGCCTTGTTAGGAGATGATCAACGATATTTGAGTGCTCTCCTCTCGATCTCTGTGATGAATAGACCTACTTATTTTTTATGTGCTATTACTTGCTAAACTAAGTGTTGTAGTATGACCAGTGGCAGACCATTGCTGTGTAAACTGAATGTGGTTACACTGCAGTGTGTAACATTGAAGTTAATATACTATAGACTAATAGACTATTTTTGAAGTCACGTTTTTTGGGTTATATTGCACTTTGCAGACGGTCCCTTCAGAGTTGCCTCTCAGCCATTTATAATGTTAACTGATTGTTTGCTTACCATTTAATCTACCCAGACCTTAATATGTGGCCTTGTTAGGAGATGATCAATGATATTTGCTTCAACTTCAGTGTTTTAGCTCATCAGGGCACATTTATAATACATTTAATGCAGGTAAACATTCAAACCAATCAGATAGAAAAGCAGAAAAAGGGAAAATACAGGAAGAACAACTTAATTCTTTTCAAAGCTTTCCTCTCGCACCTTCATTTTGAGTGCTCTCCTCTCGATCTCTGTGATGCACTTCTTGATGATGAAGGGAACGCCCTCCACGTCGCCCTGCAGGACCTGAGAGAAATCCCGTCCGAAGAGCTGCAGGCGACCCTGGAGCTTCTTATGCCCACACTGGATGGCCAGAGACTCCAGACACTTCTTATGACACGCCAGGAAGCACTGACACACAAACACACACAGATGAGAACTGAATTGAACTGAATAATGACAATATTGTCTTCTGTAGAGCCGCTTTACAGCTGAAAATGAGTTTTTTCATTTCATAACTGAATTTTGCAACACTGTCTGTTTATTACAATTACTGTGAAGCTGCTGAAACAATTTGCACTGTACTGGGCTCAAAGAGAAGGATTTTTTTCTGTAAATTTGGACTATATATATATATATATATATATATGTTAAGGTGTGTTGCTGTTGTTTTGACCCATGTAATGTGTTCTAATAATTAAAAAAATTATTTATTTTAGATACCAGTGAAATTTCACAATTCTCAATTTTTGATTCCAATTTTGATACCCCAGCAAAAACAACTAGCCTAACTAATATAGCATTTAATTAAAATAATAAGAACAAATAAACACATTAAAGCAACATATCAAATAAATACTACAGAACAAAGATACAAATGAAATAAATAGTGAAAAAAAAAGTCTAACAGTATCCAGGTTCAGAAATTAAATAATCAAATGTAAAATAACACTGTACAGTCTTCACTAATTAATTATTAATGTTTTATACAGTTGATTTGCAGGTATTATAGATCTTCAGTTTTGTCTGATACTGTCAACAATATAAATGCATTGGTCAGTCTCACCTCCTCACATTCTGCGCCCTGGAAATAAACGTAGCTGTCACATTCTCTGCACTTCGATGGCGTGCGCAGTTTGCGCAGCCGATGGGTTTTTGCAGCTTTGGACAATCCCACATTTTTGAAAGGTCCAGTGGGCACCACGTTTTCTGGTTCAATCCCATTTATACCTAAAACACAACAAACATCCAGACACACTCATCATATATAATTACTATATACTACACTGAACTAAACAAGATCTCTTCAATATCTTTACGGTTTCTCCTAGACAGCAATGAGTTTAAAGCAGGACACAACAGATGAATAGAGTACAATGTTTAACTAGATATCACTTTCCCAGTTGATTAATCACAGGACTTTTTTTTAAACATACACATAGAAAATGTCTGGTATGTTGTTTAAATAAGCAAATGAGGCATAAATAAAAATGCACTAATTTGCATACATTTCCAGGACCCAAATCTGAGATTTGATAAAGCCAGGCTCAAAGTTTTAGTTTCATTTTGTTGATTGACATACAGTATAATAACAGTTTTTGGATTTTGGATTTCTCTTTTTATCACTCCTTTTATCAATCAGAAATTACTGTCAACAGCCAGAAAAACAACAACATTTTCAACATGTTTTTAGGAATAAAATGTAAAATACATCAGTTGAATGATATATGAACAAACTTAGGAACATTAGTTTGGGGTCCACTTCTCACTATACACTAGTTGCTTATTAGCTTGCATCCAAATACTAGCATATCGGCGGATTATTAGAACTTATAAAGCATATATTAATGCCTGATTCTGCATGATCATATTCTACATCCCTTAATCCACCCAATACCTAAACCTAACCACTACAACAACTACCTTATTAACTATTAATAAGCAGTAAATTAGGAGTTTATTGAGGAAAAAGCCATAGCTAATAGTGAATATGAGTTTCCCAATCCAAATTATGACCAATATATATATATATATATATATATATGTATATATATATTACATTTGAAATCTATGGGTACATTATAAAATAAGCACTTAAATGTGCACTTTGGATGCTTTCTTTCCACACGTTATAGAACCAAACTGGTTTTGTTTGTAGTGTCTTGTCTTAAATGGCTTAAGTCTCCAGCTTCTCAAACGTTTCTCATTAGAAAAAGACCCCAGTAATTTCACGTGTTTCTTCTAGAATTTCAGAAGAGATTGTTTCAAATGTGGTCAGATCTGCAAAGACGCCTAAGTCTGTGTCAATAAAAAAGTTAAGTCTAGGTATTTATATTTAATGTTTCCTTCAACTGTAATCTGTCACTCACTTTGTTCAAATGGGGTCATGGTGCCGTCTCTCTCCTCTAAATCTTCATTGGATGACAAGGTGGCTGCAGAAACTGGCCTTGAAGGTTTTGAGATGTCACCTGAGACCAAAACATTATACAATATTATGGTTTATAATAAAGTTTTAATTTTATTACTGTAAACCATGCCGAGGTGTTGAACTCAGAGAAATCAGAGGTCACCAATTTGCTTTAAATGTAGACTCCTAAATGATTGTGTATATTTTAAATATTTCTCTACTTTTTTGTGTAGATTGTTCTTAAGTTGTTAGTCTATTTAATACAGATGTTTCACTGTTTGAGCAAAATAATTCAGCATTTGTAATGGCAATTGTCTTTTATGCTGCGTTCAAACGCGAATTGAGCGTCTGGAGGTCCTTTTATTGCTGTCTCTGTATGTAAATAGTTTGTACATATTTTACATTTTTCAGTTTATAATGTTATTTTATATGTTTGGCCTCAATAATTATTTTGTTATATGACTAATGTCTGGTGTGGTTCATCTAATGCATAACAAAGCAAATCTTTTAACATTTAAAAACTTGATTTAAATATATGAGACATTAACTTTGTATTGAATGCTATTTTTTCCATTTCTAAATCTAGATCATATGAAACATTATTATTCTAATTTAAAGACAGCCAACATACTTTCGTGTATAAGAACATAGTTTGTGTCTGGACAGTGTTGTGAGAGAGAAAAAAATCACAGGACAGGTTAATTACTTTTGGAGGCTGGCTCCATTTATCACCAAAACAAAAATAAATTACAGATTATTTTACAGTAATAACCTGAACAAAGAAATGGCACAGAGTCTGGTGTCATTCCTTCTTTGTCCTGAATAATTCTATAGGTCTGTGCCACAGATTATTCAGGACATCAGAGAAGGAATGACATTGTTCAGCTATGTTAACTATGAATGTGACACTGAACACTCGCAGTCATACATTTCTGAATGAGATGAAGAAAAACTCCAAATATGGGATTGTTTACTACGTTATATTAATAATAGGACTACTAATAATGTATGATTTTATCATTTTACCTTATATACTATGTGCATGCTGTGGTGGACCTGGCCTCGAACGCGCGTCTATTTCGCTTCAAACGCTCGCTTTATACACGCGTCCAAATGGACCAAATGCGCGATTCATGTTCAAATGTTCAAGCGTCCAACTAGACGCAAAAGAAGCGAATTTGACGCTCAATTCGCGTTCGGTGTGAACGCAGCATTTGAAAGGTCAATCAAACAATAACACATTAAACCAGACTGATCTGGTTTTGTTTCTTACCTGTGCTGGAGGTCGGGGAACCCAGTCCACTTCCTGGACCAACACTGTCAGTGTCACTCAGTGTGGACGGCCAGGACTTATGAGCTTGATGATGGTCTCTACCTGCAATGACAAATCACAACACATATGTCCACATAATCACTCTATTCATTTTAAAATTACAATTCACATCAAATACCAGAAATATTGTGACTGCAATGATAAAAACAGCCTGAAGGGGTGATCACACTGACAGCAATCTCTTCTGTTACACTGCTAAGAAGGTAAGAAGATATGTTGTGTGTACGGCCCCTAAAAGCTGATTTCGATTCATTTATTGTACGTAAAACTGACCTTGACCTCGTCTTTGTTTAACCACGGCCCCTTCTCCAAATCCCGCCTCCTCTGAGGTGGGCGGAGCTTCAGAGCTGTTGTTCCGGGTTCGAACATGCCTGATTGGGATAAAAATTATTTCATAATTTCCTTATTGTAACACATTCTTAATAACATACAGAATGTTACGGCAACATTTAAAGCATTCATGCTCAATGCACAATTGATCTGGAAGTAATATTAACCAGGGCTGCATGCTTTGAGGAAAAAATTGTATTGTAATATTTCTGATAACAATTGACTGAAATTCAAAACTTGATTTAAAAAACAATCAAGTTTGTATGGCTGCTGTAATAATGTTGTGATTACATATAAATATATGACTATAAAATAATAAAGTAACACTTTACAATAAAAAGGGAAACCGACGCTGCAGGCTGCAGATACACAAACCATAAACAAAGCAGTGTTTTAAATATCAATCCTGCTAAACACTTTCTTTATTCCACTCCGCTCGTGTTAATATTAAAATATTCGCCGAGGAACACTCAGGTAAGATGACGTATCATTAGAACAGCCTTCTGTACCGTTTTGACGTCTACCCAACGGCCGATCGTCGGCTTGCTGTGTCCCGGGCTTTAAATCTTCTAGAGTTTATATTTACAACTACACCACACAAGTACAGCCCGAACCTTGTGCTGTGTTCGCGTCACTTTAATGACGATTGCTTTACAAACATAAATGCTTTCAAGTGTGGATTCGCGAGCCGGTTGATACTGAAGGAAGGTTCAGTACCAAGTTTATTTGGATCAGCTTCCTCCTCCGAATCACAACCTGTAAGTCCTCTGACCAATCACCGCAGAGTAGCGGCACGCAGAGGAGGCGTTTGGAAAAATGAGTCGTTGAACGAATCATTTGGGAGTCAGTGAGCATATCAGGTAAAAATAAATGCATATTATAAGACAACAAAAGTGTTTTTTGTCATTGCATGCATGTAAAACTGTTGTTGGGGACTCCCAAAACAATATTAGGAACATTTTAAATGCCATAATAGGTGCCCTTTAATATTAATTTCAACATTTACTAATACATTATTAAAATCAAAGGTTGTATTTGTTAACATTAGTTAATGCACTGTGAACTAACATGAACAAACAATGAACAGTTGTATTTTTATTAACTAACATTAACAAAGATTAATAAATACTGTAACAAATGTATTGCTCATTATTAGTTCATGTTATTAATACATGACCTAATGTTAACAAATGAGACCTTACTGTAAAGTGTTACCATTTATTTAATTAAATTGCAGTCTATGTGATTTGATAATCGTACAAAGCCATATCACAATTTCTCTTTTATTTTGATTAATCATGCAGCCCTAACATCAACAGTCAATTAAGGTCATGTGACAACTGTAAGAAACATGCACGTTGCCTACTTTTCCAATAAATTATTACAGTATGCCAACATCCCATTCTGAACATAATCAATGATGTGTTTTAACAGGAATAGCTCTTACTGGTGGCTGGACGCAGAGTAGGGCTCAAACTGGTACTGTACGGGCAGGTCTGTGCGGAGCTGCAGGTTTTTAACATACGAAGCGTACTGTTGACCCGGATCATACAGCTTACAGCTCTCACAGAGCGTCTGGAAATGCACCGGCAGCACTGCCGTCTGAACATGCATCGTCTGATAGTACGAGATGGTGCACTGGACAGAGGAAGAGGATGCATTAAACACAAAACCTGAGAGAAAAAACACAAAATCGTTCTGACCACCTGAATAAAACTTAAAAACGAAAACCATGAGCACATCATCCCTTTACACACACCACATGTCCTAGAAAGTAGGCAGGATTAGGATTTGTGTGTCCCAAATACAGTATATTTAAAATATTATACGACCAGATGGGGTACTACTTTTCTGTTCGATTTTTATAGTATGCATGCATTTTAGGCTAATATTACTAATATTAACCCCTTTAAAGGCCTGGGTATATTTAATTTTCGCGTCTGCATAGTTTTCAAAAAAAACTCGAGTGCGGATGGACGCAGTCGACACAAGCTTTTTCTACGATAGAAGTCAGAGCACTGAGTCGTGTCATTTACAGGAGATTTGCTCGGAAGGACAGAAGAAGAAAAAGTAGCGGATCTGCCATTACATGCACAGTTTAGAACAAGAGCCAAGACAAAACGATGGTGAAGGATATGCTGCTTTGCTAACGGGTTTGTATCATTCTTTACACACTTCTCTTCGACTACCTTACAGTGCATCACAATCATAATCATAATCACGATTATTTTTGTTCAGTATTGAAATCACGATTATGTAACACGATTATTTCACATAACTTTGGGAACGTGTTGCATTTATTAAAAAGACACCTTTCAACAATTCTTAAAAAAAATCTAAATTTGAACATTTATTGTACTTTAACTATTAATATAAATAATATAACAGATATTACTTCAATAAGTAGGCTATTTTAATAATTCCTGCAGGTCTACCACTTAAAATGCAGGAAATTCCCCCGCAAACATTGATTCACTTTAGCATGTAGATTGTATGAGTATCCTAAACTAATCCACAGATTATAAAATCAAATCAATCATTTTAAAATGTGTTCAGCGGCGCTGCGTCTCTCTCGGTCTCTCAGCTTGTGTTGGACAAGGCGAGCGTCGACGGAACTGTCACTTGCACAATCGATCCTGCATTGCATCATAACTAAAGTTGATCATTTTCACTTCTTTTTAAGTCTTATTAGTTTAAACGTTCCAGCTGAGAGAGTTTATGGCTTCGGGGGGGCGGATGTGCGCGTGTCACTCAGAACACAAGACAAAATAAGAGTTCTTGCAAAACAGAACCTGGCAAAATAATCGCGTTTACTCGATTGTACTGTTTTGGTGATCGTTGGGACCCGCAATCGAAATTCAATTAATTGCACAGCCCTAGATCGATGCATTGAACAGCGCTGACGGCAGTCATGGGAAATCCCCTTAAACGTTGAAAGGATACTACGACAAAGATATCGCTTTCATCTTCTGACAACTGATGATGGTATACTGATTTTTTCACAATTATATGACTTGACCTGAAGAATGACAGACGCAGGTAATCACACACGCTCAGTTCCCTTCTCACTGTCGTCTCTCTGTGTGTGTCTATGTGTGTGTGTGTGTGTGTGTGGAGGAGCTACCTGAGCCCCACCTCCACACTTAGTGATAGGCTAAAATGCTTGTGAAATTAATTTTTATGTTAACAAACACGAATGCAAACACAATGGGAAATATATTTCGCGCCCATGTCCATATATCGTGCGATAAGTCAATATAGTAATTATCATGATGGGCCTACATCCCGATAATGAAAATTACATCATGTGGACAGTGTGAATCATTGTGGAACGTGGACAACTGAAGTATACTTTTGGTTTAAGTCTGTGATAGCACTGGCATGCTGTATTTGGGAACAATTTCACTTTTTTTCATATTAAAACAATGGGAATTGAGTTTGTATTTTTATTTTTTGCATTACAATAAAATATATTGTCATGTAAATCTCTCACCGCTCGCAGGATCTGGTCTGTCTGTCTGATGAGCTCTTGGATCTGTTTGAGCACGTTCACCTTCATGTCCTCCAGCTCCTGCTGTTGAGTCGTGGCGTCAGCAATGCAGGTGCGATACGTCGCCTCGGCCTCCTCCGCCTGTGGACACACACACACACACACACACACACACACACACACACACACACACACACACACACACACACACACACACACACACACACACACACACACACACACACACACACACACACACACACACACACACACACACACACACACACACACTTTTTCTTAGACGGGTTATATCATGAAAATTAATTAGTCAACTTGATTGTTTTGTAAATCAGGCGAAAATGCTGCAATTGAAAAATTTAGTACTACATTTTTGGGTGAATATTATGAAAATTCAAAACTAAAACAAGTGAGCAATGAAATTTATTTTTAAGAACATTCACTGCATTGTGACATTTTTATGACAATAACATCCCAAAGTCTCATTACTGTAACATTTCTTTATAGTTCTCATTAGTCTGGTGTTTTTTTTAGTGGTGATTCTAATTACTGTAATATTTTCATTTTAAATAAGTTAAAACATAAATTAAAGTCAATTCCACAAATACTACAATAATGTATAAATACTACACAAAAAAAATCTAATGTCATTGTTTATATTAAAAAAATATTTTTTTTTCATCATAAAAAATAATGTGAAAATCCTATGATCCCGAAATAGACTTGTATATGGGCTTCATTTGATATTGTGCAAGAAATGTTACAGAGAAAAAATAGAATAATAATTAAAATAATCACATTTTATGACAACAATAAAATGTAGGAGTCTAATATTAATCTGTATAACAAAAAAAAAATTGTTTTCCTGCAAGTGACAAAGGCACAGTCACACTCCCCTAAAACAAAATGTGTGACATTAGCTCATGTTTCCTGTTTGAGCTCGCTGACCTTGTTGCGTGCTTCCTCTTCTAGTCGTCTCTTCTTGTCCAAAACTTTAGTGGTTCCACTTTGTTCCTCTTCAACCTTATTGGCTACTGTCCGAGCTCTCTCGTACTCCTCACAGCGGCCCATGTACAAATGACGTGCCTTGCGGAGGTTACTATCGGCATCGGCCTAATGAACACAAATATACATAATCAACTTTTATTTTTGTTTTAGCAGGGTGTAGTTGTGTTATATACGGTCGTTAGTTAAGGTGGACTGAATCTATACCAGTTTCCTCTTGGCTCTCTGCCACCGCTCTTTAATGTCTCTGCGCTTCTTCTCATGTTCCTGTCTGCGCTGTGTCATGGGCTGAACGAGAGAGAGAGAAATGTTGGTTTAAATTTCTTCTTTTTTTTTTTATTAGACCTACTTGGGTAAGTCTCACAAAACGTGCCAAGAACACATCAAGCAAAACTCAAAAGAAACTAATTAGAAATGAGAAATTAAAATGTCATGGTGAAATAACGCAAAAAGAAATCCGAATGATCCAAAAATCAGGCTTTAATTTTTATAATTTAAATCTAATATATAATAAATGTAAATACAATATTTTAAAAATAGATTTATACTTATTTTTCTAAATATAAACATTTTGATTTAGGACTGAAATGTGATTTGTTCACCACTTGTGCAAAAATATTTTCACACTGTCATCTTGCTGTAGTGTGTGTTGTGGGGGCAGGTGTGGTACCTGTAGAAACGAGTGTGTGTAAACGTTGTTTGTGGCCTGCTGTAAACCGCAGCTCTGCTCTGAGTCCTGCTCGAGAGCCAGAGAGAAGATAGACAACAGCGGCATGTGTTCCTGAGAGAGAGAGAGACAGAGAGACAAGACCTACTTTACTCTATGTACAGTACGCATATGACATAACAAAAACAGATTCGATATCAATTACAGGAATAATTGATATGATGATGATAATACTGTATTTAAATAAAAATGATCCTTTCAAATGAACGGGATTTAAACACTGATTTTTCATTATCTGTTGAACGCAGGACTTGTTTTTCCCCCCATGGTTTTCATGATGTTTTTTTTTTTTAAATCAAAAGTCAACAGTAAATAGGGCTGATAGGTTCCAAAAATGACTAAAACACTATTAAATGATCATAAACAACTTAAAAATAGTCTATATGACCTGTTCACTATATCCAATGTTCTTGTATTATACTGTTAGAAGTTGTACAGATCACTTTTAAAGGGGTCATGAGATGGAAAATCAAAAGGTCCTTGACATTTACATACATAGTATAAGAGGTTACTCTAAAATAAATACATTCAGCTATCGTACCTCAAAGCCAACTCCCCAGTTTAAAATGAAAAAAATAGTTTTCCACCCTTCTGAAAAGGCAGGATTGTGAAGTCATGATTTTCCTCTACACGCTTCTTAAACATGCGTATCTAAATCAAGGAGGTGTGCTTATATCTGTCCATCCAAAAGAACAAGTATTAGAAATGCATGGCTGAAGTTTATAAGATTGTTTGTGTCATTTCACACCAGGCTGTTTTCCTAATTATTCTCAACATGCTGCCGCTTTTTATAAATATTTTGCATTGAAATCAACGACAGTGCCAGATATTTTGTTCTTGGAGAAGACGCCGGTGAATACATTTATTTATAATCTCGAAGTGTGTTTGTAATAAAAGTTAAGTCAGTGTTTAACGCTATTAAGAGACCAAGAGTGTCATTGAGTGCTGCAAATCTTGAGTTGAACATTAATATAATGCGTTAAGGAAGGGCAGTCAAGTTGAATATATGATGGTGTAGTTTATGCAATACGTATAACCAGTGTATAAATATATATGTATATACACAGTATATATATAGTGATTAAATGGATATTGAGCAATTATGTTTTGCAAATCATGGCATTGGGCATTTCTTTGTGTTTCTGGAAGATGTAACCTTCTGAAAAATAGTGAATGAAACAATTGAATTTTACAAATTGTAAACTTTTTTTGTAGCAAAAAACTTTGCTAACGTCATAAGCTAACCTCCAGAAACATAACATACAGATTTGAAAATGCATTTCATGACCTCTTAAACATATTTTTATGAAAGTTTTATGGTGTCTTTTAAAGATTATTTTACATGTGTCAGTGTTTGTACAGCACAAGCATCACTGGTGTCGTTTCAATCTGCAGAAACACAACCAAACAAACACAAGGGAAGCTGAACTGATGTACCTGTATGATGTTTTGTTTGCAGGACTGGTAGAGTCTCTGAAGACCTTTAGAAAACTCGTTCTCTGCGACAGAAAAACAGAGAAAAAGAATGATGAAAAAACGTAATATGACTCAATGTTCAACTGGATAGTTTTTAAATGCATTTACAACCCCATTTCAAGAATAGTTGAGACATTTTGTAAAATGCAATAAAATCAAGAATCTGATTTGTTAATTCTCTTGAACCTTTATTTCACTTACAAATGTACAAACCAATGTTTTTACTGACCAACTTAATTTAACAAACAAGTTTTGATTTTGATTGCTGCTACACACTCCAAAAAGGTTGGGACAGAGGCATGTTTACCACTGTGTCACTTGACCTTTCCTTTTAATTACACTTTTTAATCATTTGGGAATTGAGGATACTAATTGTGGAAGTTTTGCAAGTGGAATATTTGCCCAATCTTGTCTGCTTTAAGACAACTGCTCAACAGTGTGTAGTTGTCACTGTCCGATTCTCCTTTTCATGATGGGTCGTACTAGTGCTGGGCGGTTTGACCAAAAATTTATATCACTTTTTTTTTTCAAAATTATGCCGGTTTTCCGGTTTGTGACGTTTTTTTTTTCATGCATAATCAGGTGTTCAAAGCATTTTCTACTGGTTGAGAGATGAATTACTGCAGTAAATTGACTTAGGATGGTCTATTTTACTCTCATTAGTGAATATTGTAGAATAGAATAGCGCCCAGTATAACCTAAAATTGTTATTTCTTAACGTTCTTCTAATAACCAGGAAATAACGTTAATACAACGTTTATATGACGGGAGAATTGTACATTCTAATGACGTTTGAATGATGTTCTTATAACCAAGCAAGAACGTTAATACAACGTTTATATAACGGGAGAATTGAACGTTCTTATAACGTTTTGAATAGAGTTCTTATAACCAAGAAATAACGTTAATACGTCTAAAAAACTGGACATTTTGAATGTTCCTAGAACATTTAGAAATAACGTTATTATAACTTGATGGGAACGTTATGGAAATGTTCTTATAACCTAAAATTGTTAGCTGGGGAAGAGGAGAGATTTGCGATTGCACTGAACACGTTTTAAGTGCAGGATTCTCTGAGCGAGCCCAGAGATATAAATAGACCTATTTTAACAAGAGCAGCGTGTATCTGAGAGCGCGGCACATTATATTCCGCACGCGAGCAGAGAGATTCGCGCGCGCATTATATTAATGTACTTTCGCGCTACAATAATGCGCTCAGCATCCATCGTCCATGTAACGTAACAGAGCACTGCTGTTTGTTTACCCTCACTCGTCGCTGCTCAGAAGTGCAACACTGTAAAGGGTCCGTCTGAAACAGTGTCGCGCAGCGTAACGTTCCTTCCGAACGTTGTGTAATTAAATACACCGGTATGGCGGTTTATTCAAAATCAATATCGTGACGAAAATATAAACCGGTTTTCGGTTTGAACCGGTTAACCGCCCAGCACTAGGTCGTATATTATCGTATCTTATCGTGTATTATCGTATCTTATCGTGTATTATCGTGTCGTATACTATTTCTATAGAATGTGAACATTACCACATCTATTTCTAAACATTAGAAAACGTTCTTTGTACATTTGTCAGTAAAAAAAAAGGTTCAAGAGAATTAACAAATTGTGAATCTGATTGCATTTTACAAAATGTCCTAACTTTTCTGGAAATGAGGTTGTATAATCAGAGGTCTGTCTAGATGGGCTGTTCATGTTATTATTGGAAGCCATTAAAAAAAAGATTAAATAAAATATCAGTTGAAATTCTTATGACCGTAAAAGCACATGCATTTCAAAAATCACCAGAGGTCAATAACATAATCAGTGTGGCATTACCGAGAGCGATTCTCTTGTCTACGTAGCTGATGATGTCCTTCATGTACTTGGCAATATATTTGGCATAAGTCAGAGCCGAGTCCACGCCACCTTCACTGCGCTGCAGGAGAATATCAACTTCCTGTGGACTCACTGCTGACACACACGCTAAACATCAGACATCCCATATGCAGGTGAAACCCGAAAAATATGAATATCGTGCAAAAGTTATAACTTTGATGATTATGGCTTACAGCTTATGAAAACCCCAAATTCAAAATCTCAGAAAATTTGAAGATTACATGAAATAAAAAATAAAAAAAGGATTTTAAATACAGAAATGTCGGCCCTCTGAAAAGTATAATCATGCTGTGTTTATAGTTATATACACTAAATATATTAGTTTCACCTTTTACTTTGAATTAGCATACTGAAATACACAAACTTTAGCACGATATTCAAATTTTTCGAGTTTCACCTGTATGAACAAATAACACTTCAATTTTAAATGAAAAATAGCTGTGTTCAGAA
>CM060617.1:2435394-2512894 GCA_030578275.1 Meda fulgida | reverse complement strand
TGGATCCTCTGTTTCTTCTGACAAAATGAGTTTCATTCTACAATTATATTACATTTATGGATTTAGTAGATGCTTTTATCCAAAGCAACATACAATAGAAGAACAAAAATTTATCACAGACACAAAAATATTCATAGGAATTTTAGAGAAAAGGTGGAAAATGGTCTTGGAAAATGGGAAAAAATGAAAAAGAACTGACATTACACATTGTATGTATGGAATTATATATCTATATCTATATATATATATATTTTTTTAAGGAAATTTACATAACATTTATTGTATCTATCTGTATAATATATGTAAAAAAAATATATATATATATATATATATATATATATATATATATATATATTAAAATATATCTAAATTACATTTAATTAAACTTTACCAACATTATAAGTGGCCTTTAGGGAAATATATATATATATATATATATACAGATATAAATATATATTTAAATATATATTTTAAATAAATAAATATATATATATATATATATATATATATATATATATATATATATATATATATATATATATATATATATATATATATATAAAATAACATACAAGTAATATATTTTGTTTAATTTGTTTTTAATAGAATAATATTTTAATTTATAATAAAGAAAACGAGCAGGTAATCTGTGAAAGCAGAGCGTCGGGTCTTACTTGCTGCTGAAGGCCACAGCAATGGTCTCAATGGCCTTCTCAAAGTCTTTCTTCTGAGCGTCAGTCGTGCCTTCATAGCTGAACCCTGACAAACAGAGAAGAGAACAACTCTACTGTCACATCTCATCTAAAACAAACGTGTGCTTCTGCTTTGATAACAAATAAAACTAGAAGTGACATCACATGTAGAGGAAAAAAATGGGAACACCTGTATTTCAGTTAGTCATGTGTCTGCATGCTCTGTGTGCTTTTCCTTACAATGATTATATGCTAGTTGCGTGGGAACTGCTGTTATGGTATATAATGTGGGTTTGCTTATGTTCGTGCTGAATTATTTGCTTCATGTGTGTTATTCCACATGTTGATGTGTGTGAAATCAGGTTTTGGGTGAGAGTGTGAGAGGATGACATGGGTTGAGTTTAACATGGCAGTTTGACTTGTGCCTTAAAACTCTGTAATTACTTGAAATATATATTGATTAACCCTCCTTTGAAGTTTCATTTAATTTGTTATAATTTGCTAATATATATATATATATTTATTTATTTTGTACTTTTTTTTCTCTATTGTGGTTGTTTTTAAAAAAGTATGTTCTTTTGTTATTTGAAGAGGTTCAATAAAAGTGAAGAAAACATGGTAGTTGTACTGACCTTTGACCTTTGAGATAAGCGTTCCTGCTGCGGTGAGTGTTTCCACGGTGTTCAGCAGAGGATACGTGCTGATTACCTGCCGCAAAACACGCAGAACCTCCCCTAAACACTCGTGAACCACCGGCCTGCTGCACGGCTCCTCTTTCACTGCACACACACATTCAATATGCATGAGAAAACATCTTTATTCATCAACACGGACACATTTTAGGGGGAAATCAAGAAGCATTTGGACATATATTTTGCTTTAAAAGTATGTTTTAAATAAATGACACTCACTTTTTTTTTTCTCTAAAGCACATTATTCTGATACTTTTAAATGTGTGTTAAGTATCCAAACAATATTTGTAGAAACTGTAAATCACACAAAAACACAATGGGGCTGCATTGCCACATGTTAGGAAGTAGATCAACTGTTGTTCTGCCTCTCATTTTCACCAAAACATGTCAGTTATTTGCCCACTTCCTACCCACCCATTCCCACAATGCACTTCTCTGAGCCTGAACATACCGCTCAATACCACAAGAGGGAACTTACAGCCGCACACATACTACGTCTATGATACAATATATTACGGTCATGGGTTCATGAATCAAGGTTCAACAGATTCAAATGTTCAGAGCAATGACTTTTATTTCAATTTTTGATCAAATCAAACCATTAGTCTATAAAATAAATAAGTAAATGTTTTGTTTTAACGTCAAAGAACTTGTAGCGACTCCATCATAAATCGACATCAGCAGTCATGAACGTTTGGGGGAAAAAAACAGGAGTTTGGCTGCTGGAACCATATCCTTTACAGAAGGACAATGAAAGCTGTTGTTGTGCACGACAAAAGTCCTTGTGTGTGTGTGTGTGTGTGTGTGTCTCCATGCCTAAATGCATGTTCAGAGTGTGGGTGTTCTTAAAAATGCACAAAAACACACAACACAACACAAGAGCGTAACATTTCAAACAGTCGTTCCTCTTTGATGCAGTGCTGGAAATATGACGAACTCCTACACAATTGTGTAACTCAGACAATTTAACGTTCTGAAGGAAATACAAGTGGCACATGCAAAACCCCCTGTCCCGATGCCAGAGCGTTCTGGGTGGTTTCAAAAGCAATAGTGATAGAGATTCAAGATTATGTTTTACAGGAGAAAGTGAGGGGAATGTTTTTGTGCATGTTGATGCATGCATGACGTGAGCAAAGTTTCCTCAAGTGCATGAACTGTCCATCTAAAACTGTCCACCCCTTCACACATGATACAATGACTGATATTAAAGATCATGCCATCTGCCCACAAACAGCCCCACCTCTCACAGCACAGGCATCGAATGGAGTGTGATTCAGCACTGACTGCTGCTTTATGCAAGAAGAAACGTCGAAGGCCTGTACAGACCTGCACGCTGCAGTCGTTCTGTGGCTGTGAGCTGTGAATGAATCGCCTTTTGTGGCTGAGAGCGGCTCCACTGCTGAGGAAACGACAACTGTATATGAAGACAAACATGACAACGCTACGTGACTTCCCAGAGGAAGATGTTATTGCTCAGAGGTTGCTCTTTCATTGCTCCGTAGATTTAATTGAGTTCTCTATTTTGCTTCATTTAATATCAGCTTCATCTCAGGTACTTGAAATCAGGGTTGAATATTATTTTACAGTACATGCACTTGCATAAGAAAGTACTAGATAATATAAGGTAACTACATGGGTTAAGGTTAGGTTTAGGTGTAGGTTCAGGGTTAGTACCTAGCTATTGTAATTACTATAAGTACAAATAGGACTGTAAAATAAAGTGCTACCAAAATCAGAATAGACACAAATGAGTTGATGGTGATTTATCTGTATAATTAAAGCCTTTATATATAATGCATTATAAAAGTATTTTTAATGCATTAAATATGCATGGCTTGTAATGCATCTTATAATGCATTGAATGATGTCCTGACTAATTGTAACCTCAGTTCTAATACTAATGTATTCAGTGTTCCTCCCTCCACAATGCAAGTAAATCACTCGCATATGTGACCAAATTTCATGAGGCAACTAAAAAATGTCTTTAAAGCAACACTATGGAACATTTTTTACCTTAAAATAATGTTACCAAAATCTTATCAGTGGTTCATCAAGTCGTACTTTGCGGTCCTATATCTGCTATAACCGCACTATATCTGCTATAAACACACTATATCTGCTATAACACACTATATCTGCTCACACTATATCTGCTATAAAAACACTATATCTGCTATAACCGCACTATATCTGCTATAACACACTATATCTGCTCACACTATATCTGCTATAAACACACTATATCTGCTATAACCGCACTATATCTGCTATAAACACACTATATCTGCTATAACACACTATATCTGCTCACACTATATCTGCTATAAACACACTATATCTGCTATAACCGCACTATATCTGCTATAACCGCACTATATCTGCTCACACTATATCTGCTATAACCACACTATATCTGCTATAAACACACTATATCTGCTATTATCTGCTATAAACACACTATATCTGCTATAACCACACTATATCTGCTATAACCACACTATATCTGCTATAAACACACTATATCTACTATTATCTGCTATAAACACACTATATCTGCTATAACACTCGCTATAACACACTATATCTGCTATAATACTATATCTGCTATAACCACACTATATCTGCTATAAACACACTATATCTGCTATAAAACACACTCGCTATAACACACTATATCTGCTATAACACTATATCTGCTATAACAATATATCTGCTATAAACACACTCGCTATAACCACACTATATCTGCTATAAACACACTATATCTGCTATAACACACTCGCTATAACACACTATATCTGCTATAAACACACTATATTTGCTATAACACTATATCTGCTATAACCACACTATATCTGCTATAAACACACTATATCTGCTATAAACACACTCGCTATAACACACTATATCTGCTATAAACACACTATATCTGCTATAACCACACTATATCTGCTATAACCACACTATATCTGCTATAAACACACTATATCTGCTATTATCTGCTATAAACACACTATATCTGCTATAACCACACTATATCTGCTATAAACACACTATATCTGCTATAACCGCACTATATCTGCTATAACCACACTATATCTGCTATAAACACCCTATATCTGCTATAAACACACTATATCTGCTATTATCTGCTATAAACACACTATATCTGCTATAACCACCCTATATCTGCTATAAACACACTATATCTGCTATTATCTGCTACAAACACACTATATCTGCTATAACACACTCGCTATAACACACTATATCTGCTATAACACTATATCTGCTATAACCACACTATATCTGCTTTAAACACACATTTGCTATAACACACTATATCTGCTTAACCGCACTATATTGCGTATAACACAATTATATCTGCCTATAAACTACACACTATATATGCTATAAAAACTCTATATCTGCTTAACACACTATATCTTCTATAACCACACTATATCTGCTATAACACACTATAATTGCTTTAACACACTACTCTGCCTATAACCACCACTATATCTGCTATACCGCCACTAATAAACCACATAAATATGACTATCAAACCGCACTATATAGCTATAAACACACTATATCGGACTATAAACCACACTATATCTGCTAACCGCACTATATATGCTATAAACACACTATACTCTGCTATTACACATATATTGCTATAACCGCACTATATCTGCTATTAACACACTGTATCTGCTATAAAACACTATATCTGCTATTATCTGATATATAAACCACACTATTATCTGCTATAACACACTATATTGACTTAACCGCACTATATCTGCCTATAAACACACTCTATCTGCTATAACAACAACTATTTCTGCACTATTAATCTGCTATAACAGCAATATATCTGCTATTAACACACTATTATCTGCTATAACCACATATATCTGCTATAAACCACACTATATCTGCCTTGCTATAACCCCACTATAATCTGCTATAACGCACTTATATCTCGCTTTAAACACAATATATCTGCTATAACCTCACTATATCTGCTATAAACCACCCCCAATACCGTCTTATGCTATAAACACACTCCGCCACTAAAACACTATATCTTGCTATAAAACACACTATAATCTGCTAATAAACCACACTATATAGCGGCTATAAACACAACTTATATCTGCTTATAAACACACTATATTGCTATAAAACACACTATATCTGCTTAAACACTATATGGCTATAAACTATATCTGCTATAAACACCAATATTATCTGAACTATAACCACACCACTATATCTGCTATAAACACACTATATCTGCTATAACACTATATCTGCTATAACACTATATCTGCTATAAACACACTATATCTGCTATAACAAACTCGCTATAACACACTATATCTGCTTTAAACACACTATATCTGCTATAACCACACTATATCTGCTATAAACACACTATATCTGCTATAAACACACTCGCTATAACACACTATATCTGCTATAAACACACTATATCTGCTATAACCACACTATATCTGCTATAACACTATATCTGCTATAAACACACTATATCTGCTATAAACACACTATATCTGCTATAACACTATATCTGCTATAAACACACTATATCTGCTATAACCACACTATATCTGCTATAAACACACTATATCTGCTATAACACTATATCTGCTATAACACTATATCTGCTATAAACACACCATATCTGCTATAACAAACTCGCTATAACACACTATATCTGCTATAAACACACTTTATTTGCTATAAACACACTATATCTGCTATAACCGCACTATATCTGCTATAAACACACTATATCTGCTATTATCTGCTATAAACACACTATATCTGCTATAACCACACTATATCTGCTATAAACACACTATATCTGCTATAACACTATATCTGCTATAAACACACTATATCTGCTATAACAAACTCGCTATAACACACTATATCTGCTATAAACACACTTTATTTGCTATAAACACACTATATCTGCTATAACCGCACTATATCTGCTATAAACACACTATATCTGCTATAAACGCACTATATCTGCTATAACCACACTATGCAAGTTTGCCAGATCGGGTCGCGTTTTTGTAGTCCGAATGAGACATAAGAAAACTACAAATTTAACTTGCTTTACGTAAAGCGTTACAATAGTCATTATTAAGTTTTTCTTCGTTTCTGATGTCACAATACATCATACTTTCATGAAATCATGTAACATACTCGACCTCGTCTGTGGACATCGTTCATTCTACAGCCGGAGCTGGATAAACAGCGGTAGGCTAAAATATTTACGACAGCGGTAATGGACAATTTAATTTCCAACCAGTAGGGCGACCGAAGAGGAAAAGTTCCATGGTGTTGCTTTAATTAGCCAATGGCTAGTAAATTGTACGACTACAGTCGCCTGTAATAGAGTTAGAGGCAAATAATAAGTGTAGCGCAGATATAATTTCATTGCCTGCTGAGCTTCACGATCCGTGGCTTGGCTGAGAGCGCTGTTCTGCGTCGTCATGAAAGTTTATCATTTGCATGCGTTTTTAAGCATCGCTAATTTAAATATTAGCGCAAGACTATGTGAAAGATAACTCGCGTGCGCTGTGTGAGACAGCACGTGAATACTGAATTAAGCTCTCTGACTTCTTGCGCTTGAACGGACAATTTCACACAAAATTATGTCAAAATGTCCATCTTGGCGAGTATCCTTGTAAACATACATGGTTATGTCTTCAGTGAACGTAAACAGTGGAGAAAGAAAACGCATGTGTAACAGTATATTGGATCAGTGCATTATGTCTTAAAGTGACTGTGGCGAACAGGACGGCCGAGGGACGTGAGAGAACGGCGCGAGGCCGGTGGTGCGATTGCTAATGAGCAACACCTGTGAGGCACACCGGTCTCGCATCTCTCACGGAGGAGCGGAAGCATAAAGGAGGAGCGACGACGTTGATGATCGAGAGAGGAACAGGCCTGTATTTTAGTTGTGTTTTGTTTTTGTATTTTATTTTAGTTATATTTATTTTCGGTAGCCAGCAGTCGTCCGCGAGGGGCTGCTGGCGGTATTTTTGTTTGTTTGTTTTATTTAAATAAATTATATTTTGATGGTTCGCCGGTTCCCGCCTCCTTCTTCCCTGAACATTGCTACACTGGTGCCGAAACCCGGGAAGAGGGAGGAACGCGCTGTCAGAGAGTCCTCGCCGGTGTGGGGAATCCGCGGTGCCATCGAGCATGGTGCGCGAGTCGCCGCCGCTCGCCGTGGGCCGGAGCCTGCTGCCATCCGCCGAGCGAGGGGAGGAGCAGGGAGCGGGGGACTCGCGGCCACGGACGCTCGAGGCGGTGCGCTGGAGTGAGTTGCCGGTGGGACGGTCGAGCTCGCTGCCGGCCGCCTGGGTATTGGAGGGGCGGCTGCCATCCGGGAGGGAGAGGAGGAGTCGCCGCCGCTCGCCGTGGGCCGGAGCCTGCTGCCGTCCACCAGTGAAGGGGAGGAGCAGGGAGCGGGGGACTCCTACCGTCTGCCCAAGGCACCCGAGGAGCCGTCGCCATCCACCGGGCGGCGGAGGAGCGTCGAGCCGTCCACCGAGGGCTACCCAGCGTCACCGCCAGGCACCGCGGAGGAGATCGCCAGCTGGTGGGGGACCAGATGGCAGCGCGTTGTGGGAACCGGACCAATTTTTTTTTGTCCTCTCTCCCCTCTCTCGATCTGTCGCTCCTCATGCTTCCGTCTCCGTTTCCCTCGGTTTGTCTGTCCATACTCCCCAGGGATCGCCGCCGCCGGGGGGGGAGTAGGCACAGCCTCGTGGGTACCCCCCGGCCTGTGAGGGGCGATGGGGGTATGTGGCGAACAGGACGGCCGAGGGACGTGAGAGAACGGCGCGAGGCCGGTGGTGCGATTGCTAATGAGCAACACCTGTGAGGCACACCGGTCTCGCATCTCTCACGGAGGAGCGGAAGCATAAAGGAGGAGCGACGACGTTGATGATCGAGAGAGGAACAGGCCTGTATTTTAGTTGTGTTTTGTTTTTGTATTTTACTTTAGTTATATTTATTTTCGGTAGCCAGCAGTCGTCCGCGAGGGGCTGCTGGCGGTATTTTCGTTTGTTTGTTTTATTTTAAATAAATTATATTTTGATTCTTCGCCGGTTCCCGCCTCCTTCTTCCCTGAACATTGCTACAGTGACAGAAGCCTAATATTCCTGATGCCTGTTTTTAATATTAATCAGACTCACTGCAAAAAAAATCACTTGACTGAATAACTTTTTTTTAACTTTAATGAGGATTCATTCATCTACATTTAATTCCTACAGTGAAGACTTTTCAGTGTTATTTTATATTTGATTAGGCTACTTTATTCAATTTCTGTACCTAATCTGTATCTAACTGTAAAACGTATTGTGTTTATTTGTGCTATTGCTTATAGTTTTGATCATTTGTTCTTATCTTATTACAGACTATTTACTTGATTTTAATAGTCGTTGAAATGTATATTTTATATTATATTTATGTATAATTTATTCATTTGCATTGTTCTTGCATTCCATGTAAAAGGTCAAATAAAACATTTACTAGCCAATGGCGACTCGAGCTTCATTGTGTCCGTAGAGGGTTGTTGTTACAGCTTTAGAAAGTTAAAACACATGGCAAACAACCAATTTCAGTTGTAACAAGACATCTGTACAGAATATAACGCATTTTAACATACATTATGAATGCATTAATAATGCATTTATACATAAAGGCTTTAAGGAAAGGCTTTACCTATTTTTTATGCCAGGGTTCCCCAAACTGGGGTTCTTGAGTTGATGAAAAGTGAAAACGAAATCATAAAAATGTACATTTAAAATACATAATTAAAAAAATAAAAACAAAACATTAAAAAGTACAAATTCTATTTGTTTAGCTGCATGTCATGTGACCATTAAGCAACATCAGAGAGCATGAACATGCAAATGTTTAGGTGTTATTTATATTATTTATGCACTATTATAGTTGTTATTAGCTTTTATCTTTACATTTTCAAAATGTTTATACGTTTCATTTTCAGTAATTTTATTATGTACTTTTGTCGTTTTTATAGTTGGTAATTTTAGTGCTTCAACCTATAGTATAGTTAGTGTTCATTTAAGTAAAATTACAATTAACATAAAATAATATGTTACGATATGGCAACTCAGTTGCCAAATTATTAAAAATACTAACTTTCAGAGAAAACATTAAAGAAAATATTTTAGAAAGTTTGGGTTACGCTAACACTAAATGCCTGAAAGAAAGATTTGCCTTGAGATGACATTGGACACATTACTATTGCAACTGTAAAAGAAGGGCTGATGTAAACAGGAAGTAGAGCTGATGAATATAGCAACGCTTTAAGGAAGTCCACGAGGCCTGAGGAGACTCGACTGACTTCTGTTCTTCATAGAGCAGACGTGACACAACTCTCTCCTGATCTCTGCGCTGGGTAAAGTCAGACAAGCTGCACTGCGTTCAGTTTACGACACGCGATGGAAATCATTATGGGCTTCTAATAGGGGTGTAACAATATATTGCAATACAATAATGCAACAATATGTCTTGTGGATAGTGGCGATATTTATCGTGTATAGTTCACCCAAAATAAAAATTACTGTGTGAGATTTTTTTTTTAAGTTTTCAGAGTTTTAGTGTCAGTACTACATTAAACTACTATATTTAATGTTGAATATTATGTATAATAATGCAGTGGGGGAATATTTGTGGGTCCTGATAATGCCAGATGTCTGATGTTACCAGTAAAAAGTGGCCTAAATTATTTTAAATATATCTAGTCAGTGACAGTGCAAGCATTTTCGTCTAAAATAATTCTGTATTTTCAGCTTCAGAATCATGAATATTGTTATTCTGGCGTCTCTATTGTCCTGTGCATTGGGTTTCTATTCATTTACACACACAATGTAATATCAAATTTAGCATTTCAATCAACAGTTCATTTTTTGTTAACCTTTTGTTAACCTCATATGTCTTGGAGTATCGCAATAATATCGTATCATGAGTTCAGTATCGCGATGTATCGAATCGTGACATGAGGGATCGTTACACAGGCTAAATGATATTTGAGATCAATGACAAATAGGAAGAATTTCAGCAAATAATGACTTAGATTTCAGTCTATTCATCACACCAGACTATTATATGGCTTTAGAAGACTTGGAATATAGTTGTGTGAACTACTTTTTTTATGCCAATTTGCATGTTTATCATAAGATCAAGTCAAGTCATCTTCATTTATATAGCGCTTTTAACCATTATTTCAGAGCAGCGCTATTGTATTGTATGTAGCGCTATTAACAGATTATTTCAGAGCAGCTTTACAGAGATAAACATATAATTTAAGGTAACAGAGATTGTTTAGGCTTTAAAGTGGTTCTTGAATAATGTTATTTTCCAGCTAAAGTTAGTTTTGATTGAGTCACATCCGTCGAAATGATCATTTGTTATTAAATTAGGGGCCGCTAAGACGACGCCGTTCTCTCTGAACAGACTTTAAACTGAACCTGTGAGAAACGCTGATGGCGTTCACATGCGCATTAAGAGCTGATTCAATAGTTATGTGCGTTTGAATATATGTGCGCAGGTTTGTAATTCCCTACAAACCATGCCTAAACAAACTACTTGTCTTGCATATACATTTTTATACAGAATTTTATTTGATCACTTCAGGGTAGGTACGTGAACTGAATTTCCCCACAATGCTTCATCTGTAGAGTGGTAAAGGATCCTCCATAGGGAGAGGCTAGTTGGCACTTCGAGATCAGCTCAAGATCAGCTCAAACACCTCAGTTTGCCAATAGTCCTTTGTGCAACTTGTGAGTGAGTGACTGTGCACGAAGACTAAAGGAGGAATATCAAAAGCCCCACTATAATACCACATCACCACATGCGGTGAGAAGCAGGAGGGTTCAGGCCTTCACTCTTTTCAGGGTTTGTGCTGGGGGGGGGGGGGGGGGGGTGAAGCCCAGCGGACGTGTGTAATCTCAAACTGAAGCCTGCGATGAAAACATCTGACGCATGGTTCCTCTTCCTTCCTCTCTTTCTCCACGGAAACCCACTGTCAGAACGCATGCTACAGATGGCCATTCCTGAACTCATGTTAATGATCAGCTTATGTGGGTTTTCTAATGGTGAGAATCATATCTAGAGATCGCTGATGAGTTGCAGATGAAATACAGCTGATATTATTTAATTACAGTTTTAATTTATGTAACACATGACCTTGAGTGTCTTTCTTCCTTCTACAAAAAAGATGGACACAGTAAACTATAAGCACAGCAGTGAATAAATAGTTCAATCAAGTCTTCTGTCTAGTAATATAGTAAAAACGATGGCATAACTAAGTTTATCTGTATTTCTAACAGCTTCAAATAATTATTTAAATGTTATATATTATTTTAGTAAATGAGTAAATATATACTATATTGTAAAAATGTGAGTAAATATATATAAAAAAAAATATTTTACACAATATTTACTAATATACTATTAACTAAGATATTTACATATTTTTAATTGCAAATTAAGTACATTTTATGTACAATATATTATTTAGCAAAATATTGACTAATATTACAAAGTCAAATGTTTTTATTCAATCTCTAAATGTTTGTTAATTTATTCATATATATTTGATTACATATATTTATTTACATAATTTACATAATGTTAAAACTAATCCTGCTATTGATATCTTTGTAAGACTGCCGACCCTATAGAACAGTGGCAAGGGAAAACAAATGTCCGGCGAAATATCGAACCTAAAACTAACTTTACCGCCCTCAACCACCGTGAGAGCATTTGTAATCGCTCGCGTTCAACGGGGAGGATGGGAGGTTGGTTAGAGGTTGGTCGGCCCAGCGAGATTCGTTGAGATTACTGAATTTATTAATTTATCTGAGGTGCCGGACCACAGTTCCGGACCGTTCCGGCCCACTTTAACTGTTACATGACTGTTAATCTGACGTCTTTCCACGGTTGAAACCCTGATTGAGCGATTCCATGTGACATGATACGGATTTCGATAAGTTGTACTCTATCTTTTAACACACTTTCAGATGCTCATTCATGTTTATCTCGCGCTGTAACTGGTATAATTAATGCGGAAGAGGAGATCATGTGCATTTCTTGAGCTGCGCCACAACTGTATTCATGTTTTTGAATTTTGTGCAAAAATGGACGTAATTTGAAATCTGAGACCTATCAATAGTAACAAAGCACAAAGATTATTGCAGTATATTGGATGGGATGCGCGCTACAATGTTCCATTAATTCATCAGGGTATCTGCACAGTTTTTAACAGCACATTTAATGACTTTTAAGACCTTTTTTTAAGTCCTCTAAAAGGAAAAATTTAAGACTTTACCACGACAAAAAAAACAGGAAAATGTTCGGCACCACACAGAATGGTGTGGCGAACTATCAACGCAATGCATTCATCAATCACTTACTCGTCAGTCACCTGTGGAATGATGCAGGTTGCACCACATTGATCAAAGTGCAAAATGGTGCAAATTGTGGTGTTTATAAAAAAAAAAAAAAAAAAACGGATGACGAGTCAGACATGAAATTTAAGACCTCCTTATCAGAAATTTCAGATTTCAAGACATTTTTAGACCTTAAAAATCGAACATTTTATTTAAGACGTTTAAAGACTCTGATTCATCCTGATTCATCAACTGAAAACAGGATGACCAATCGATTCTTGGGATTTAAAAATCGATATCAGTTCATAAAAATGAGATTCGATTCAAATCAGTTTTTTACCCAGCCCTTAGCGCTGACAGACGTTGTTAAACAGATCCACGTGTTAAACACGCTCCACAGCGCCACCCAAGTGCATTTAATTATAACTGCAAATTTTTTTTATTTTTCGAATAATAATTACAGATCCCTAATCCATACCAACCCAAAACCTCATACCTTCGCCCAGCACCATGTCCTTTAGTTTCTCCACAGCCTCTGCGAAGCGGGCGACGTCTCTTAGCAGCGAGGGAATGTCCTCCACCTCGATGGCCGACGCTTCGCCACCGTCTGCATGTCCGTAGCTGAGAGCGGCCCGAGCGTAGCCCTTGTGGAAACTCCACGTCCCAGACGTCTGGAAGGGGAAGCCGGCAGCGCTGGCGTGGCGGCTGAGAGCCGTGGGCCGCTTGATCGTCCCGACAGGAGAACTGTACCCCGTTAGCTTGGAGTGGGCCGACGGCGTTCCCGGGCAGGACAAGGGGACCGAATCAGGAGGAGCCAGCGTGCAGAGGCCATCGATAGTGTCATAGTGGGAGTGTTCCTGAAGGATGGACAACTGGGTTAACATGGGAGGAGAGAGAGGATGGAGTGTGAATGAGGATTATGGAGATGAATACTATGGACAGGGTTTATGATGAAATATATGAGGAAACAGAAATATGTTTAAATAACAAAACAAGGGTCTCAACAATGAATAAATAGTTCTTCTGCCCAGTAATATAGTTTTACCTGTCAGCGCTCAAGGGCGATTAATATAAAATATGCACATTTACACGCATTTCTCATCTAGAAATTTATAATTTTTTCTTTACATACACATTTCAGACCCCTTTTTTCTTAAACAATAGAATGGATGTTATTTTTTTTACTCTTGGCATGAATTCAAACCAAACAAAGGTTTCTACCAGTCTTTCATGATTTTTCATGTGCATCATTATTTCAAAATAAAGGTCAGAACAGTCTGAAAATATTATTGTTTCTCTGTCATTTGTATTGAAAAAATGTGTAATAATGACCAAATATGAAAAGTAGTTAAATATTTTTCATTATTATTTATTTAAATATATACACACATTATATATATATATAAATAAATGTTTATATATATATATATATATATATATATATATATATAAATTTGTATATATATTTTATTTATATATATATATATATACCTTAAACGTATACCTATATATATATATATATATATATATATATATACCTTAATATTATTTTTTTATATATTGTAATTGCAATTTGAGTAAATATTACATACATTATTTTATGCAGTATATTTACTAATATTATTATTCTTTTTTTTAATATATTAATTATTTACATATCTTACAATCTTACATATCTAGTCTGGCTAATTTGTTTATTATTTAACACCACATCAGAAGCAAAGGCTATTTTATGACAAGCTCAGAGTATTGAAAATGAAAAGATTCATAATAAAAAATAAAACTGCAATAAATAAATAATGTTCAATTATGATTTTCTAACAACAATATACGGTCTGTCGGTCTGTCCCATTTTTTGGCATATTCTTCAAAACAACATTTCCAACTTAAATTGTTATAAATCTTGAATACTTTGGAGCACAGACTTAATTTTGGTCTCTTTTTATAAGAGAGACATGGCAGATTATTGTAGAAGAGGAAAAAAAGAAAAAAGTTCAATTAAAAAAAATGTTATAGAAGTAAAATTATATTTAAAAAAAAGAGTAAAAAAAAATATATATATATATATATATATTATATAAAATATATTTTTTTTTAAAAACATGTTTGACTCTAAAACAACAAGAAAATAAAAGCCAAAAACCTGAATTCTAAATTTTTGCATATATGTTTTGAGTGATCTGAATATTATATTTCCATAATTTTCATACAATTTATGACATCCTGTTCAGAAGTAGTATGGGCCGTTTGGCAGTATTTGATTTGAATTTAACCTCTAACAAACATTATAAGTCGCCGCCACATCACAAACGGAGAATTTATCAAATTTTCATTCTTTTGTCAAAAAAATGTAATGGATGTTTTCTTTTGAACTCTTGACATGAGGTTTCTACCAATATTTCTTGAAATATTATGATTATCCAACACAATCTCACAGCAATTTGTAACTATTTTACATTTTGCTTAATTTGAGACTAATATGTATGAATTCGTACAATCTCACATTTTTGGTACGATTTGCATTATGACTCTGAAAATATTCTTGTTGCAAATGAAAAAATTACTGTTCCTCTGTCATCTGTATTGAAAATCAGTCACCGAATATGAAAACAAGAGTTTGTAAAATTTCAAATGATGTAGTTTGTGGCTGTACGATATATCCAAATATCGCAAATGTACATATCGCGATATGCAAATCGCAACGGCTTGCATAGCCTATCTGATTGATTTTAATAGGCTGCTTCAAAACATTGCCAATAGTCAAAGTTTAGGTTTACGCATATAGAAAGAAATGGGATGTGTGCCGATGCATGCATTAAGTCCTAATACAGTAAACCTGCTGCTGTCTGTCAAACACCAGACTGAACTGAAAACTGAAAACTGAAAACTGAATAACTTTTGTAGCTTTAACATGAATCAATGTACATTCAACTCATGTGAAGACTAGCGGTTTAGTTTTACATTTGATTACTCAGTTTCTGTACTGTTTCGTACTTGAATGCTACTGTTAAATAGATCTAATGTAGGCCTGCCTGAAAACTCAAAGTACTGTTTATTTCATTTTTCTTTGTTTTATTGCATTTGTCCTGTTTGTAATTTGCCTCTTTGTTCTTATTTTTTATAACAAAGACAAAATAAAATAACTCATCATTCACTCGTTTCAGGTGTTTTTGTTTACCTTGATGTTCTTGATGTTAATCAGGTTGATATAACTATATATTACCAAGCTGAGCTCAATATTTTTTGGTTTACTTTGTGTAAAACAATAACAATTAAAGATCACAGAATTGTCATTTTTGGATGAACTCTCTTTTAGGTTCACTCTTTTAATCAAGAATCATGGTTTTCTATTTCTATGGAGATTAGTTATGAATCTCCATAGAACCATGATTTATTGTATTGCAACAGAAAAAGTGAAGCCCGTCTGGAGTCTTTTCTATTCTTCTTTCCATCTGTAGTTGTACAACAGTTGCTCGTTTCTGAAATGACTCTTGCTGACTTCCTCTCAGTTTATTTTTAGCATTGTTTGCGAAACAAAGAGAGAGAAAAAATCTTCTTTTGCACTTCACCAGGCATTGTTCACCAACAACAGAACCGTTCATCAATTTGCAATATCCACAACAATTGAAGAACATTCTTTTGAGTCGATTCCCTTTAATGATTCAGCCAAACGATTCGCAAAGTGTTCGTTGTCATAAATCACTCGATTATTGTGAACCAGTTCATTTAAAATGAATCGTTCGAGTTAACAAACTCTCTAAAACGAGTCAGACCTCCCACACAAGCCCAATATCTATAATAATAAAGTACATTTAGTCTTTTAAATTAAATTATTGTGTGAACTGCTAAAGGAAAGCAAGAGGATGAATGTGAATCCATTTGTCAACCGTTTAAAATAGAGCAAAAGTTGCAAAGCCGCTTTACGCGAAAGTTTTCGGCCTGACTAAAACAGTTTTCTCTTTTAAACACGTTTACAGCAGTAATATAAACCTATCACAAAACTAAACTCTGTTTTTTGGTATTCCTAAGAAGGGCTGTTGGTCTTACCGAAGGGTTTTGAACGGAGTTGCTCTTCTTGGAGGATGGAGATGCTTTACTCGTCTGCTCTTTTTTCTTTCGAGAAAACATGTTCACACTGTTCACAGAAATGACACCGCAAATCTTCAAGAATGAGCTAAATAGTAACGCTACTTGTGAAAATGTCTTCTCTTGCTCTTTTAGGTCTGACAGTTACTTCCCCATCATGAGAGTTCAGTTACTCGCTCCCGCGCGCGCGCTGTCTTCCTGCTGCAGTGTCGCGCGCTGCGCGTCCGTGTCGGAGACGCTGCTGGCACCTGCCGGAGAGCCTAATCAAACATCACCAGGCAACTACATGACAAGACAAATTAAGATATGAATCATGCAAAACAAAAAAAGTTTTGAGCGACTAAGGTCAATATGAAAGCCCAGTTCCGCCATTTAAGAAAAATATATACTTTTATAAATCATAATTATGACATAAAAAGTCGAATTGATATGATATGATATAAATCCAACATATAAAATAGATAATGATATAAATCATAAATATGAATAGCCAATTATTAAATAAAAAAATAATTTATAATTATTACATTAAAAATTTTGAATTATGACGTACAATTCGCGGTACGTTCTCTGTTGACGAGTGACTTTTTAATCTCATTATTATGACGTGGTGTGTCATAATTTTGACTTTCATCTCATATTTTTGACTTTTCATCTGGTATTTTTGACTTTTCATCTCATATTTCAGATTTATGTCACAAGATTTGCCAAAGTAGATTAATATTTACTTAAAACAAAATGGCGGAAATGGCTTCGATGGGTTAAAGAATTTCAGGGAAAATAAATGTATGCTGGTTATTTTTGGGGCTCAATCTATTTGAGGGTTACAGGAACTTAAATAAAAAGGCACCTCTAACACATTCAGTCAAAATAAGACTTTTCAATAACTGAACTAAAAAGAATGCTGATGTGCATGCGATAAGTCTACATAGTGTTGCTGAATTATTAACATTCATATTATATGATATTACCATGCTACTCAAATGTCAAATGCACAGATGCAGCTTCTGAAGTGGCATACAGGCATCTTTACACAAACTGTTTAATGCTGCTCAGAGGGGACAATTACAAACATATACTTTGATACTAGGGGCAGAGCAGGAATATTTTAGTCTGGCTTTTATGATGCATTTACACTGAATTGTGAGCAGAGCCTTAAAGGTGCAGTGAGCAATTTCTGAGAAACGCTGTTGAAAGTGTATCTGAAAGAGCAAAGCATTAAAGGAGAACTGAAACAAACTAAATATAACTCGATAACATGTTGGTTATTAAAATTGTAAACAAATTAATTAAAAAAAATATTAAAAACAAAACATATATGAAGTTTTTCCCAATACTGACGTCACTGACATGGTACCACTGTAGGTTACCAACAGGCTACTCTACTGCCTCTCTGACTGAACTGACTGATTTGGACAAGTTAACACTAAAAACAGCATTTAAGTAAGAAATGTAATCATCAAATGAAATAAAACTGCATATTCTTCACTGTATGAACTAAACTGATTCTTATATAGACTGCTGTCACTTTAAGAGCTACAGTAATGCAGGGATCTAGAATATACTGACACACATGACAGATGTTTACATTCACTTAAGACAAAACCAACTGTTTATGTGAACCTTGTGTTTTTGACTCTTTAAATGCAATAAGATGATAAAGAGGATGTATTTTAGTGCAGTGACTCTGTGTCATCGCGTTTAGGCGTGACGTGTGCGCTCGTCATGTTTAAACTGGCAAGGCGCGCCGCCGCATCTCTCATATACATTTTCGAAAGCGGCTGAAATCACAGTATCTTGCGGGTGTGGTCGATGGATATTGCTTATATTGGATAGCATCCTCGATTCGGATTAATTTAGCAAAGTGATAACTAACGAGGGAGTGGAACTTGTCGGTCATTTATGCCACAGCCATTTTGCAAACAGGTTATTCGATCCTTGATGGCATCGGAGGTGTTATATTCGCTTGATGGACAGATCACATTTGTTTTCGATCTGTTATGCCATTTTGCTGGAGCTGTCAAGGTAGCCTATCATGCCAGTCACATCCCGGACCGTTGAAGCTCAAGATGGCTGCGCCCTAGTAACAAAACAACAAACTAACATCAGTTTCACCCCATTGTAACTACTTAAGCAGTTTTAAGTGTCCTACCCCACAAAAAACAATTATAACACCTGTTATAAAACCTTTACTTCCTATTTCGTTTCAGTTCCCCTTTAAGGGACGTGCACTCATTAGGGAGTAGGAGTGAGTTTGGGGGCGTGGCTATCAAGATAGGGGTGTGGCCCTTTTAGGAAGGGCGTGTTTGTTTTAGTGATTTCACATATCAAGAGCGTTTTAGATATCACTTAACTCAGCATGTTCATATTCTCATGTATTAACATTGTATTTTTCTTGGTTATTGCTGATACAGACAACAATACTGTTAAGAGATACAGATGAGCAATTTGAACAAACTCTTAAAATTTTATTGTTTGTTAAAAATTATATTGCAGTACAATATATTCCTTCTGTTAAATGTAGAAAACGTTCAGAATGAGTCAAAGGCACATTTGTTTACACTATTTACAGTTCCATCTAAACTCATAAATATCTGGATAAAACAAAGAAGCCCAAAGTAAAAGTGCTGAACAGAATTCTAACTGGAAACATTAATAATATAACAATAGTATTATGAACAACAGCAACAACAATACATACAATCAGTAGCAGTCTTAAATGTTTTGCTTTTATTAAAGTGTTCTTTTGTGATTTCTTTAAAAACGCCGGGCAGCAGTTATTAAAATTCTGGCATGTTGTCAGGACAAAAAGGAGTAGAAACACAGTGGACAAAACACATCTGCAAGTTTTTTTTTTTTTTTTTTTACACACAAAAACGCTTAAATTGAGTAACTACAGCCAATCACAGCCTCGTGGGAACGGGATTGTTTTTTCGTTCACATGATTTTGACAATCCAATAACGGCTGGCTTGCATCATTTCTCATAAAATTATCACAAAAACAAAAAACAGAACAAAAAACAAAAGCAGAGAACTTGTAGTAATACTCGAGCAATATTCCTAAATTCGCATTTCCTCTCATATACTTCAAGTCTAGAACACGGTAGCCAGGCCTGTAGAATACAGTAGTCAGTGTCATGCGTCTTTAACTGCGACGCCGAATCCTTTCCCTCGACTTTTCCTGAGATTAAGCACGACCGTACGGAGCCTGCAAAAACTGCACAGAAAACTTTGGTGCGATGGGAATCTAGACGCCCGACCCAAAGAAGAAACGTGAACTTTGTGAAGCCCGAGTGAAGGAACGAGGAACGCGCAGTGCAGCTGGATTTGGTGGCAGGTTGCAGGCTTTGATTCTGTATTTTGGGAGCAGGAGAAAAATCAAAACAAAACCCTGACAAGGCATTGGAAAAGTGTTCGAACTTCTACAAGTGATTATAATAAAGTCTACCTCTACTAATAATGTCCCTTGGATATAAATAGCAACAATAATAATAATAGTATTAATAATAACAATAATAATACGAACAGCAATATCAAAGACACCAATACATTTGCTTTCATTCCAACTACATGAGAATACACCACCAAAAGGAAAAAACATTGACCTCATACAAACAAACAAACAAACAAATCCATTGTTTTCTCTTAACAAATATAATATTCTTTGAAAACAATTCAAAAATATCACTTCTGAACAGATATAAAGAGAATCGCGAGTTGTTCGTGGGGCAGTTTTTGATTTTTATAATCATTTGTTTGGTTTTTATTGCTAAGTCTCACTCGGTATAAAGATGTCTCAGCGTGAGGTCCAGTGGTTCAGCGCTCTTCCACCTCATAAACACGACACACACCAAGCCAATGTCGGGCTGTTTGAGCGTCGATCGGCTCGGCTCTAGTCAAAAGCCTTCGGGATTTTCGGGCCGTCGGTGAGAGAGAGAACTCTGATTGGCTGTTCAGCTTAGCGAACGAGACTGTGCACGAGAATAAAAGTGATGAAAGCGAGCAAAGAAGACGGTGCAGACAGAAGCCTGTTATAATTCTACGTCATCTTACCTGAGCATTCGAATGCACGAATATTTTCATCATAACATGAGTCGAGTGGAATTAAGAAAGGGAATTGATATTCAAAATGGTGCTTTTGTTTACGGTCTGCAGTCCTAGTTTCGGTTTCCCTTTTTGAATGACAAAAATGAGACTATTGATGCCTGCTGATATAGATATTTACTTGCACGCATGTGCTAGTTGACAGTCGCCTTTACTCCTTTCGGTGTGTTTAAGCGCAGCTTTTTAACCGAGACGTAGCCGACGACACGCTAGTTCTTTGACGTCGGCTTGGTGTGTCCCGGGCTTAAGATCTGCAAACAAATAATTTGGTTTCCAATTCCCAAAGCTCACGACGACCCATCCGCAATCTATTATATTTGATAAAATAATCATTTGTTTTGGACAGTGACGAGTCTATAATATACCTGAGAAATTACACAAACGGTGTAAAGCGGAGTATTCTGCTCGCCATCACTATAACCTTGATATTGTGAACGAATCTGTCCCTGTGTTCAGATGACTGAAATGTGGAAAGAAAACGAGAAATTCACAGGGTTAAGGGGTCAAACAGCAGTTTCATAATCATGCGATCGGGTCTGTACGCCGCCTACAAAGAAGCACAGATCTCTGGGTAGAGGATAGACACCGGAGGAAATAAATAATATAGCACTACTCTGTCTAGAAATATATATATATATATATATATATATATATATATATATATATATATATATATATATATATATATACGCACACAAGACTGCATCTGAAGGAGATAAAGGCACTGATTTAACAGAAGGCATTCATTCGAAAAGATAAACTCCCTACGATAGGAAACAGTATACACCAATGTCGTAATAAATAAATATCTCTTTTACCTCAATGTTTGATGTGATGAAATGGAGGGTGGAAAAGCCCTATTGCTTCAAATAAGGCAAATAAAAACCAAACTGATTTCAAGTGCCCATGTATTTTAAATCATCTTCATTGAACGTCAATGAGCCGAATGCAACTCTTAGCTTATGGACTGAGAATGACTTGGGAAAAGAAGCACAAAACTTTTGACTGTTGCGTGTACGAGCCGCTAGGTGGCGTCCCAGTCCACTGATTTAAACTGGATGACAGACTGTCGGTGATCCGAAGATGATCCGTGGATCATGTGATCTAGTGTATCCAAGGGGTCCATACTGCTGTGTCCATTGGGTAATTGATGTGTCTGTTCGGAGGAAGAAGAAGAAGGAGTGAAGTGCGAGGAGGAGGAGCTTGAGTCAGAGAGGGAGGAGTTTGGAGGAGCCGATGCAAATAGGGAGGAGGAGTAAGCAGGAGGGGGCGGAGTCAAGGATGGCAGGGCTTGTGAGGTGAACGGGTACTTGAGTTGCGAGTCGGGCGAAGGGTAACCAAAGTCCAATTCGTCGAAATTAAAGTCACTGTTTGCAACGGATGCTCGTTCGTGAGCGGATTGCCTGACGTGCGACTGCAGGGGTTGTAACTGCGCATGTTTTGACAGCTGCACGTGCGAGTTTGATGAATGCGCCATGCGTTGACTGTTCTGGTGTGAGGATTGCGCTGAGGTGACGGTTTGCTGTTGCATTTGATTGAGAAGCCGCAGCACGAAGGATTTATCGTGGCTTCTCTGCAGCTGCGATAAAAGCGTGCTGTATTGCGCGGACGGTTGCACGTGGGGGCCGCTTTGCTGCGTTAGCACCCCGTATGATGAATGATTCTGCTTTAGTGTGTGAACGGGTTGCTGCGGGATGTTCAAAGCCGCATGCGACGATGACAAGCGCATGTTCGAGTTTAACGGCACTTGTCTGTGTCTCTGCTGCTCCTGGGAAATCAGTTCTTCTAGGTTGTACGTCTCTGGAGCAACTGTGAGTGGACGCGCTCTTCCGACTAGCATCGCTCCGTTTAGGGACACGCCGTTTAGCTCTGACGCGGGTGGTTTGATGTCTGGTGAAGGGCAGGGGCTGATGGTCAGATCCAGGATCTCACTGACGGCTTCAGTTTTTGGCTGCACTACAGGTGGCAGAAGGGATTGTGGGTAGTGAAGGTGGTTCGGGAGGGAGTGGGAAGGGTTAGTGACGAGCTTGCGGGCGTTGATCATCTTAGCTAGCATCTCTTGGCGAATACGCTGGTCATTTGCGAACCGCTCTCTCTCTCGCCGTGCTTTCTTCACCTCCTCGTCCATCCGAGAGAGCTCAGTGCGCACACGGGATACACAGTTTTTCTGGGATTTTTATACCTGAGACACACACAAGATTGTTATTTTGGTAACACTTTACAAAAATGTTCATTAATTAACATTAGTTAACTACATTAGTTAGCATGAACTAATAGTGAGCTGCACTTATACAGCATTTATTAATCTTTGTTTGATTTCAGAATTTACTAATACTTTATTAAAATCTTGTTAACATTAGTTAATGCACTGTGAACTAACATGAAAAAACAATGAACCGCTGTTTTTTTTATTACCTAACGTTAACTAAGATTAATAAATACTGTAACAAATGTATTGCTCATGGTTAGTTCATGTTAGTTGATACAATAACTAATGTACCTTTTTGTAAAGTGTTACTGTTATTTTCTTAAAACGTGAGATAAATAGATATTTCCCATGACATTCACAACAAGAACGATAAACTACATTCTGTTTATAGGGGTGTAACTATATATCATGTCAAAATATATCGCAATATAAAAATGCAACAGTATGTATCGTGGATATCGACCAACTGTATTGTGTATAGTTCACCCAAAATAAAAAGTTTTCAGAGTTTTAGTGTCAGTACTACATTAAACTACTATATATAATGTTGAATATAATGTATAATAATAACAGGGGACAGGGGAATATTTGTGGGTCCTGATAATGCCAGATGTCTCATGTTACCAGTAAAAACTGGCCTACATTATTTTAAATATATCTCGTCAGTGAAAGAGTGAAAGCAACTTGCACTGATATATCTTAAAATATGTCAATGCCATTGTTTTGTCTCAGGATGCACACAGTAATGTTTTTTCTAAGCGCACGTTTATAAAGCTACTTAAATGCCTTAATTAAACTAAAGCCTAACCCTGGCTTAATCTAAACCCTGTCTGTGAAACTGGGCCAATAAGTTTTAGTATAAATCTGAGATGTGCATTGCAATTATTGGTATGCTAGGAAACATTATTGAGTAGTAACGTAACAAAAGGTCAACTCACCAACTTGTTTGCTGTTCTGTTTGGTTTTGAGTCGTACGATCTGCAGGATGCTGGAGTTGGTGACGTCCGAGACTATGTCAGAAACTCGTTTCCAAACCCTCAGCAAAGCTCCACACAGCATGTGATACTGCCTGAGACGCATGCCCAGAAAACACTCCTGCCCCTCCTCGATCTGCTTACACTTACCCTTCCTACGAGAAACACACAGATATACAACACTATTTAAGTTTGGTCACATTTACAATACACAGTGAAATTTCATGGGCAAAATCCAGTCAGTTTAATGGGAATTGGTGCAATGAAGAATTGTGTCTGATTGACTTCCAATGGTGAAGAAATTTGACTATGCATTTACATTTTGTATCATGTGTGAAATTACACAGAGCAACAGTAAATGTGACCACACTTAAACTTACACACAAACTTAATCAGTTTTCAGAGTTGCATTACTGTTAAAATAATTAGCTCAAATTGCAAAAAAAAAAAAACGAGCAAATACATTTTTTTCTGCCACTGAGAAAATATGTATTAATAGGGTTAAAGTCTCTACTGATTGCTCACATACACACACACACACACACACACGCACACACACACACACACAATGTCACTCACCAATTGGCATGGGTGCAGCTGCTGAAGGAGAATTCAAACTGACTTTCCCAGAAATCCTTTGCTTCATCAGGCGTCACCTTTAGAGCGGGAAGAAAAACACTTTTTTCCACTTGTAGATAAAGTGCCATGAAAAGTGGCAAAAACTATTATTAAAACACCATTGTTGATTGTATTTTAGGGCTAGTTATGCATTTAGTTCAGTCAATCAAACATCTGTATTCCCTGTCTAAGAGGAAAGTTAATGAGGTATGAAGTGGTTTTTGATTAGAAAAAAATATAAAATCAGCTCTGAAAACACTGAAAGCAACTCTTGAAAGTTGAACTGTATCCAGATTATTTATTAGAAAGGTCATATTATGCCATTGAGTCTTGATTTTGGGCTCTACTAGAACAGGTTTTCCTGATTGAATGTTGATTATTTCCTCATATTCTCCTCATAATAACGCTGTTTACTTCCTGTCTCTATGAAGCCCCTCCTCCTGAAAAGCACACTGTGCTCTGATTGGTCGGCTGGATCAGTGTGTTGTGATTGGTCGAGCAATTCGAGTGTGTTTGGGAAATGCCCCGCCCCTTACCATAACCACCAGTTTAACACACTACTAACTAACTCAACCAGGCCCCGCCCCTTTATTCTGCATATTAATTATTTAAATGAGGAATATTGTGACGTGTTCGTTCCCGGAAGAAACTCAAGACTACAATGAGGCGTTTCAGGAGTTCAGAAACACACACTGATATAGGGAATAACTCAGCAACATTACACACTAAAGAAAGATGAACATGGGAAAAGCATAACAGGTCCTCTTTAAACTACAATCTGGTATTGAGCTCAGGTTTAAACCAAACAATCAAACATACATTTGTGTTCCTGACCCAAACCCGCTCTCTACCACCAGATGTCACTGTTAAACAAGAGCTCTGCAGCAGATTCAACATTACACTGATGTGTGTGAGCTGTAGGGGCAGGTTATGCATCAGGCCCGTCGCCAAGGGGGGGCATTAGCCCTGTTATGCATGTACCTTGTAGTATCTCAGGAGGAGGTTGTCCAGGTTCTCAGGATGAGCCTGTTTGCCGATGTTGGGTTTATACAGGATGAGGTTTCGACCACGACCCTGTTCTGCAAGCAGGACACACGGCTGGTTCCCACGCAGCTGAACACACAGAAACACATATTCCTTTAGGAAAATACTCAAAGATGGCTGGCAAGTGGAAACATTTTAACATTTGTAGGGCTGTCACAAAAAGATATTTTGGTAATCAAGTAATCGGTCGATTATTTTGAAGATTAATCAAATAATTTTTTGTGCTAAAAATAGATGTACAAAATGACTTAAAATACATACGAGGCAATAATAATTGGGTCAACTAAAGTATAAAAAGCAAGTGATCATATGGTTTTATTGAACAACACTGCTGAAATTTATAATGTAATATACATGAGACGCACGTAACCTGCACCCATGTAAATAAAGCACATATATATCCTATGAAACCCACGGCGCATATATTTGTTTAATTTAATCGCAGCCTTTGTGAATTCACAATAGCACAATGCTGTTATGATTATTAAATGGATTTAATATGCATCCTTATGTAATGCGGTTCATGGATTCTCGTCACTTCCGGTATTCTGCCGGTTTATCGATGGGTAAATTGCAACCAAGAATTTTTTAAATAGAGTATAGAAAACAAATGCATAATCATATGAAGCATGAGTTACTGTCAGACATCAATGTTTGTGTTTTGTACCTTGTTTGAGAGGTAAAACCCTTCATATTCTCCAGAGAGTTTCTCCGCTTTACTGCAGGCCTCTTCCCAGGGCATCCCACGATCCACACTGATCTGAACACAGCCATAGAACAACGTCAGGACATTCATCATACTGACAACTGGTGAAAATCTGGGGTCAGTAAGACTTTTGAAAGAGTCTTCTGCTCAACAACGCTGCATTTATTTGATCAAAAACACAGTAAAACAGTGAAATATTACAAGTTAAAATAGCTGTTTTCCATGTGATTATATTGTTCACACCAAGAATGATAACTATATCAGTGTCTACAACAATGCGCAATAATGTTCTGTTTATAGGGGTGTAACAATATATCGTGTTAAAATACATACACAATATATGATATATAAAAATGCTACAGTATGTATCGTGGATAATGAAACTTATTTATTCCAGTGATCAAAGCTAAATTTTCAGCATCATTTCTCCAGTCTCAAGTATCACATGATCCTTCAGAAATCAGGATAATATGTTTTGCTGCTCAAGAAATAATTATGATGATTATCAATGTTGAAAACAGTTGTGCTGCTTCATATTTTTGAGGAAACCGTGATTTTTTTCAAGATTCTTTGATGAATAGAAAGCATTTACTTGAAAAATCGAATATTTTGTTACATTATTAATGTCTTTAGTCACTTCTGCAGGGGTGATAGTAGAAAACAAATCCTGATCCCGGACTTTTTTCCCTGGGACAGATGCATAAGGGCGAGTTTATTTATCCTCCGCTAATTTCTGACACAAAGTGACGAGTGGATGAGCGATTGTTCTTCTAGTCTTCTTATATTGTGGTCATATATTTTTGTCATTATTTTTTGAGAATGCAAGACACACACAAACACATGCCTATCTTCATAATTCTTGACTTCTAAAGTTTTTTGAATTCGACCCCAAATCCTACATTTCAAAGTATTTTTTTCATGATTAATATTGCATTGCAAAATAATGTGTGCTGGTTAACTAGTCTAAAATTAAGAAACCCCTAGAAAACAGTAAAAAAAAAAAAAAAAAAAAAAAAAAAAACATTTGTACATTTAAGATAGTTCTACTTAATTTGTTATTGCAATATCCAAATATGATAGCCTACTAAAAGAAAAAAGGGCTTTTATTTGTGCCGTGTTGTCTTTGCATTTTAACATAGCACATTTTAAACAGGACACGCATTAGCTGAATAAACGTTAGCCAATACAAACATACTTATAGAAAATAGTTGACAATGAATAGACAGGAGTCCTGTCCCAGGACCAATAATAGCAAAACGAATCACTTATTCTAAAAAGAATCTCAAGTATATGTTCTGGCTGAATCTGACATAGGGCTGTGTTAATAGTAAAATGTCCGTCATTTAAGGAACTTTAAAAACACGGGATGGATAATAAAAAATGCTTTCTGGCATTTTGACAGGAAAAAAAAAAAACACAACCAAGAACAAAACAGTTCGTCAATTTTCATTTTACAATTATCATCTCTCTCTGTGCGCGCGGTCTGTGTTTGTGAGAGAGAGAGCTCGCGCAGCACTGATACAACGGTTTCTTATCCATAAGTAACGCGCTAGTTTTCATACAAAATTATTATGTAACATAATTAGGTACTTTAGTTATTATAACACAATAACACATGCAGGCTATGTTTCTCAACACTGAGAATGAATAAATAAACGCCCGTTTACAGACTCTCGATTCTCAGTAAATTAATCCACAAATCACAGCACTTTCATAATCAGTAAGTTTTAATTTTATTTCGATTTATTGTTCATCAATACTTAAGCGTTTTATAATTTGCATGGCTGTATGATGTCTTCATCTTATCTGAGTGACATGAATGACGGAGTATTTTAAGATAACCCATGCGATTGCGATCACTCCGTGTGATAATAGAATCAGATTAAGTTAACTCAATACTTCAACTTTCCACATCCACCCCAGCCCGTTTACCTTCAGGAGTCAGAAGAACCGTGACTACTGTAGCCTACTGTCCTCATGAACTCAGTCAGAGGCGGATCGAGCGGGATTCTTTATTGCTGTCGATTTTCAGTCTCTTTTTAATGATAGGCCTTACGCATCTGTCAATCATACCCGCTTGCTATTTGGGGAATGAACCAGCGTTATGATCGGTCAAACTCCGCTTCTTTTGCTGTTGCTTTTTTTTTCTTTCCTTTTTTTTCCGCAGACACGTCTGTACGGCACCAGAGCGCTATCAGGCCTGCTTCTGATTGATTTAATGTGTCCTCGCTGAATAAAAGTATTAATTTCTTAAGCGGTGTTTGTGTTCTGTACTTGAACAGTGTGTCTCAAGCCTGACAGTTGCTGGATCACAGTCAAGTTGAGGTCAGGAATACAGATGTTCCTCTCATGTACCTTATAGAGGATGACCTGGCCCTCCTGAGGGTTTCCTGGAGTTAGAAACTTCTCCTGCGTTTCCTCGTGAATCTCATCATTACCAGGAGCAAGATCTGAACACACCGGACATAAGAACATCAATCTCATCATCCACACATACAGCTCCTCTAATGCTATGAAAACATACCAGATAAATATCTGTGCTTAAAGGACAACTCCGGCGCAAAATGAGCCTTTGGTCTAATTGCACATTGGCACATAGTGAACCGTTCTCTGAGATTTGTTTTCATGATTATCGAATGTAAAGAGTTTTATCTCTAAAAACTGTTTAGCTTGTAACACTAGTATATAGGGCATAGCGTAATGAAAATAAAAATCGCTAGTTAATACCACTAACAAGGCTCAAAATCATGAAATCTGAGCCAAGTGCGCTGAACTGTCTTGGAATCTCATATGGTTTAGCGAACTTGGCTCGGCGTGGACTGTCTTTATAAAATATCTTCTTATTAAACTGTCTGTACACTTACAACATTCTCAATGCTAGGTTTGCATGTAGGGACCCTCATTATGCTACCGTGTTAGTGTTGGGCTATTTTGAGCCTTCTTAGTGGTATTAACTAGCGATTTTTATTTTCATTACTCTATGCCCTATATACTAGCGTTATAAGCTAAACAGTTTTTAGAGATAAAACTCTTTACATTCAATAATCATGAAAACAAATCTCAGAGAACGGTTGACTATGTACCGATGTGTAATTAGACCAAAGGCTCATTTTGTGCCGGAGTTGTCCTTTAATGACAGCACAATCTTGCATTAATACTGTGAATCATTTTAAAATTAAAACTAAAACAGTGTGATGTGCACATTCAGATGATTCCTCACCCAATATTCCCATGTCATATTTTCCCTCTTTTTTGTCCTTATTGATCAGATAGTCGAAGTTATCGGTGAAGTACTGGAACAGAGAGTTCTGCTGGTGGACCTCCAAACCCAAAATACGGTTCAAAAACTTAGTGAGGGTGCAGTCTGGGACACAGGAAGAAAAGAAAGCCAATTAGCCACTTGGTTGCAAATAACTTGCACATATTCAATGCATTTCTTGCATGTAATTTTCTTAAATACAAGCAAAATTCTGTATATAAATGTGATGAAACTCCACAGACAGGATTTACATCAGTTATGCATGACTACACTATTACATTACATTCAGATGCTACATTATATCCAGAGCAAATGTACATTTACCCATAAACATTGTTCTCAGTAGGGGTGTAACGATACACAAACTGGTTCGGTTCATTTCGGTGGGGTTAGAAACCTAAAATTGCTTTTTTTTAATTAAACAGTGCTTTAATGAACAAATTGTGCCCTTGTCTTTAAATTAATTCAATTACAAGTAAACGTTTCGCAAGGATAAAAAAATGATCTGCTAATGCTGTAAACTTTATAGGAGCACTTACTATAACATTAAAGCTTAACAACAGAGCCTAGACTTTTAGCCTAAATTCAGTTGATATTTATTTTTAGATATAATAATAATAATCAACACTCAAATAACAAATTGTATGAAAACATGTAAACTGCACACAAGGCAGTTTTTGCATTAATTTGTTGTTGAAATATAATAATTTACACAGTTGCTGTTATTTTTCATGACATATATTTTGAACATACATTAAATAATCAAGATATCATTAACAGGTTAAGTAAAATAATAATATAAGATATAGGCTTATACAGTGCTTTTATTTAGTGAAAGAGTTGCTGAATGACTTGCCTGAGGTAAATATAAAGCTATGTGAAAAACGACGCGTTTTATTGACGTATTTCCGCTGTTGAAACACTGATTGAGTGATTACACGAGTTATGATGCCTTTCAGTAAGTATACTGTATCTTTCAACATACCTTCAGGTGTCCATTCATGTTTATTCTGTAACTGAGGAAGAGATGATCGCGTTTACTCGCGCTGCCGCTTTAAATGAGGAGCTAGTACAGTGATCTGACACGCCACATCGGCATTTATTGTTTGAATTTCGTGATCAAATAGACAGAATTTGAAAGATTACACCTTGCTTATTATCAAAAGTAACAAAACACTGAGCTTATTGCGATTATACAGGTCCTTCCTCAAAAAATTAGCATATTGTGATAAAGTTCATTATTTTCCATAATGTAATGATAAAAATTAAACTTTCATATATTTTAGATTCATTGCACACCAACTGAAATATTTCAGGTCTTTTATTGTTTTAATACTGATGATTTTGGCATACAGCTCATGAAAACTGGAAAAATTCCTGTCTAAAAAAATTAGCATATTTCATCCGACCAATAAAAGAAGTGTTTTTAATACAAAAAAAAAAAAGGTCAACCTTTAAATAATTATGTTCAGTTATGCACTCAATACTTGGTCGGGAATCCTTTTGCAGAAATGACTGCTTCAGTGCAGCGTGGCATGGAGGCAATCAGCCTGTGGCACTGCTGAGGTGTTCTGGAGGCCCAGGATGCTTCGAGAGCGGCCTTAAGCTCATCCAGAGTGTTGGGTCTTTCGTCTCTCAACTTTCTCTTCACAATATCCCACAGATTCTCTATGGGGTTCAGGTCAGGAGAGTTGCCAGGCCAATTGAGCACAGTAATACCATGGTCAGTAAACCATTTACCAGTGGTTTTGGCACTGTGAGCAGGAGCCAGGTCGTGCTGAAAAATTAAATCTTCATCTCCATAAAGCTTTTCAGCAGGTGGAAGCATCAAGTGCTCAAATCTCCTGATAGCTAGCTGCATTGACCCTGCCCTTGATAAAACACAGTGGACCAACACCAGCAGCTGACATGGCACCCCAGACCATCACTGACTGTGGGTACTTGACACTGGACTTCAGGCATTTTGGCATTTCCTTCTCCCCAGTCTTCCTCCAGACTCTGGCACCTTGATTTCCGAATGACATGCAACCACTGAGCAACAGTCCAGTGCTGCTTCTCTGTAGCCCAGGTCAGGCGCTTCTGCCGCTGTTTCTGGTTCAAAAGTGGCTTGACCTGGGGAATGCGGCACCTGTAGTCCATTTCCTGCACACGCCTGTGCACGGTGGCTCTGGATGTTTCTACTCCAGACTCAGTCCACTGCTTCTGCAGGTCCCCCAAGGTCTGGAATCGGTCCTTCTCCACAATCTTCCTCAGGGTCCGGTCACCTCTTCTCCTTGTGCAGCGTTTTTTGCCACACTTTTTCCTTCCCACAGACTTCCCACTGAGGTGCCTTGATACAGCACTCTGGGAACAGCCTATTTGTTCAGAAATGTCTTTCTGTGTCTTACCCTCTTGCTTGAGGGTGTCAATGATGGCCTTGTGGACAGCAGTCAGGTCGGCAGTCTTACCCATGATTGCGGTTTTGAGTAATGAAACAGGCTGGGAGTTTTTAAAAGCCTCAGGAATCTTTTGCAGGTGTTTAATTAATTAGTTGATGCAGATGATTAGGTTAATAGCTCGTTTAGAGAACCTCATCATAATATGCTATTTTTTGAGACAGGAATTTTGGGTTTTCATGAGCTGTATGCCAAAATCATCAGTATTAAAACAATAAAACACCTGAAATATTTCAGTTGGTGTGCAATGGATCTAAAATATATGAAAGTTTAATTTTTTATCATTACATTATAGAAAATAATGAACTTTATCACAATATGCTAATTTTTTGAGACGGGGCTGGGCGTGTATCGTGGTTTTTCGGTTCGGTTCGCATATCGTTACACTCCTAGTTCTCAGTATATTTTGAATCTAACATCCATGTAAATTCAGGTTTGAGTAAATCAGCCAACATCAATTATATCAAAATAGGCCAATATCAGCACAACTTTATTTTAAAGGTGCCTGGCATACAGTGTAATTATACATTTAAGTACTAAGTAATATCAATTAATAGGAATATCGATATAAAAAGTGGAATCGGTGCATCCCTATCAATTAACTAAATGTACTTACTATAGGCTTAGAATTAGGGTTAAGTTTAGGCTTAATTGCATATAATTATATGCATAATTTACTGTTATTACTATACCAAGTACAAGTAATAGGTGAAAAAGACAATGTAAAACAAAGTAAGACCCGGCACAGATATGTATTTTCATCACTAATAAGTATGCAGAAGCAATTTCAGTATTGATCATATAAAACACAAAGATTAGCAATAAATCAGCCATTATAAAAATAATAATTTGTTACATTTATATAGCGCTTTTTCTGGGACCTCAAAGCGCTTTACATGGAAGGGGGGAATCTCCTCAACCACCACCAATGTGCAGCATCACCTGATGATGCGACGGCAGCCATAGTGCACCAGTACGCCCAACACACACCAGCTTACTGGTGGAGAGGAGACGGTGATGAAGCCAATCAGTGTATGGGAATGATTAGGAGGCCAAGGGGCAAATTGGGCCAGGATGCCGGGGTTACATCCCTACTCTTTTTCGAAGGACATCCTGGGATTTATAATGACCACAGAGAGTCAGGACCTCGGTTTAACGTCTCATCCGAAGGACGGTGCTCTTTGACAGTATAGTGTCCCCATCACTACACTGGGGCGTCAGGACACACACAGACCTCAGGGTGAGCGCCCCCTAGTGGCCTCACTAACACCCCTTCCAGCAGCAACCTGGTTTTCTCCGGAGTCTCCCATCCAGGTACTGACCAGCTCAGCCCTGCTTAGCTTCAGTGGGCGACCAGTCTTGGGCTACAGGGTGATATGGCTGCTGGTATATATAGTCACATATATATATTAGGGCTGTCAGTTAAACGCGCTATTAACGGCGGTAACGCAAACCCATTTTAACAGGGTCAATTTTTTTATCGCGAGATTAACATTGTTTTTGGCTTAGCAAACTTTGTCGTTTTTTTCACATGCTTTTGCAACAGGATGCAGCATTCGCGGTGCTGCGCTATAAAACCCGTTCATTTCAATCATGATTTCAATGGCTTAAGTTGCGCATTCCACGTCCTGTCTGAAAGTAAAACTACAACACCACACCGGATCTAGCTAGACCGAAAACAACAGGCACGCCGCTGCACACACTTGTTTGGGCTTGCGAGCCGGCCAAAGAGTAGTAGGCTGGGTTAACGTAATGTTTTGAGTGGATGACGAGCGCGAGATTCCAATAAGATTCTGAACGGAGAGTTTACTTTTAAAAAGTTGCCAAATGGTTCCATTGACAAGACCAAAGTGATCTGTGTGTTTTGTCGTTGTGAACTGAGCTATCATCATCGCAGCACGTCCAGTCTGAAATACCACTTGATGGCCACACAAACACACACACACACACACACACACACACCTGATGCGCATTCTCCACCCGCTCGTCAATATCAGGACTTCGTCAGTATTTCTTTAACCCTTTTATTGATGGACAGTGTTACATCGTGTGAGAGATTATTTGCTCCAAGTGAGAATGTTAGAGTGAAATTGAACACAGTATATGCCAATGTGGTTTTCAATAAAAAACATTTGCACAAAGCAAGCCGATCCACTTTTCCATGTTGATAAGAGCAATAAAATGAGAAAGAATAATGGGACAAAAAGAAATCAAGAGATATTTAGAATAAATAAAAATGTGCGATTAATCGCAAGTTAACTATGACATTAATGCGATTAAATATTTGAATCGTTTGACAGCACTAATATATACACACATATATATATATATATATATATGGGTATAATATAGTCACAGTATTGTGGTGTTACTGTATTACATTTACCTTTCTCTGTATTCAGACCCAGACGCGGCTCCCTACAGAAGATTCCCACATCAATCATGCCTTTCTTCATATCTGATACACACAAATGAAACTGAAAATCAGTGCACACAAACATTAAAGTGTCATGTTATTTTGCATGTGCTTGAGTCACACACAAGCCAAAATAGTAAGCAAGAATAGGATTAGTGTCTGTATACAGTATGCAGAGTTCATGGATTTACAATAGTAACAGTAACTACAGACACTATGGTATGTTGGTAGAAATGTCAAACTAAATAGTATATTAATAATATAATTATATTATATACAATTAAACAAAGTACACAACTGTTTAAAAGTTTGGGGTCGATAAGTTTTGAAAGAAGATCCTTCAGAAATCCTTCTAATATGCTGATTTGCTGCTCAAGAAAGTTCTGATTATTATCAATGTTGAAAACAGTCGTGCTGGAAACTGTGATATATTTTGATTTTTCAGACAATAAAAAGAACTGCATTAATTTAAAATAGAAACATTATAAATGTCTTTAATGCAGGTTTTATGAAGGTAAATTTAAGACTTTTTAATTCAAAGTATGGAAAATTGGTAAGGGAACAATACTTCCATATGTTCTCTAAATGTAAATGTCTGGGGAGAAACACGTTATTTTCGCAACACTTCAGAGTTTGAAAATAGGACAAGAATATGGAAATATCTTATACTGTACCTTCTGATCACACTGCAAAAAAAGAGATTCTTCCTCTGTGTTTTTGTCTGGTTTTCCAGAGCAAATGTCTTAAGATTCATTTACTGGAGATACAAAATTACATAAAATATAAAGTCTTGTTTTCAGTGAAACTGATCAAAATGAATAGTTTACGATTAAAACAAGAACAAATAATCTGCCAATGGGCAGTTTTCATAACTCATTGTCAGATTTGTTCTAGTTTTAAGCATAAACTCACTTAATTTTGCTCCATTTTTCAAGACTTCATTTTACATTTGCATCTCAAGTACATATACCTTAAATAGAGAAGTTTAGATATATATATTAGAAACCAGGACAGAAAATAATGAGGAAGATATGTTGCGCTTAAGCCTTGTTGTAATTACCATAATTTGATGATAACAACACATCTATGTTCTCCAACTCTGAATTATGCCTTTCTATGGCAACACTGTAAATAAATCTGCAGCGGTCAGGTGGTACAAGAGTTCTCGAAAGAAGTGAACGCTTTTTTTACAAGCCGGGATCTCGTAAATGTGTCATGGCATGAATGCACATACTAATTTTTGCAATGCATGCAACATTTAATGCCATGACTTTATGAATTTAAAACTTTCAGCTCTGATTTAAGAACTTTTTAAGGCCTTAATTTGTGTAAGGGTGAATTAAGACCCATTTTAAGACCTGCAGAAACCCTGTAAATGTCACTTTTGATCCATTTCATGCATCTTTGCTGAATAAAAGCATTAATTAAAAAAATTGACTCCTTTTTAATGGTAGTGTATGTTTGTACATAGTTTTAGTGTGAAGACTACAGGTATGTGAATTGCGATGTAGTCTCAAAGATGAAATGCATCAGTGAAGCACATCATTACCTCTGAAGAACATGTCTCCTCCGGGGTAGCCCTTTGGTGGAGGGACTTTGTTGTCGATGTGCCCGAGGATGGCTTTAGTGATCTTATCCAACGCTTTGGTGCCATACTAAGACAGACAAAATACAGGCCATCAATAAACAGCTTCATTAAAATGAGGTGGTAAATTCTTGTTCAAACTAGAGTTTGATTTCACCCCGACCGGTAGCTTTTCACACTGTATGTGTGGTTCAACTGTGGTATATTTGCAATATAAAAGATTTTGCCAAACTGTGAACCATGTTGCAGTTCATACGTGTCTTCCAGGTTCAGAGAAAGAAAAAGAAAAAGAAAATCAACCAAACCCAAATGGACACCAATGTGAAAGTCCATGTTGTTATTGTTAACTAGAGCTGAAACTATTCAAAGCAAAATTCGGTAATTGAAATAAAGCTGAAAATATAAATATTCGATGGAAAAACTTAAACTTACATTTAAACGAAAATTAGAAATGTTGCTTTGACAATTAATTGAAATAAGTTTAAACGGTAAAATGACTAAAACATAAATTAAAGTTAAATAAAAATATATAGAAATACTGAAAACAAAACAAAATTCATACCAAAATTACAGAAACAAATCAATGTGTTTCAAAATATGTGAATAAACACTATAATAGTATATAAATATTACTAAAATGACACTAGTGAAAGCAATCTAATGAAGTCACATGGAAGAATGAGCTGTTATATTGTGTTATTTGGACTCTTACTTTGTTCTCAAAGTTGTACTGGCTCAGATCTCTGGATTCAGTGGCTCGTCGGTCCCCGTGTGTCAGCGCACCCTAAAAACACAACACATCTCCATAAACATGCTCTAAAACACCTTTTTAAGCAGTTTCTCACATGACTGTAGAATGGCTTCTAATAAATATTGCATAATGAAGTTTAATATATTTCCCATCTTAACAAGCCATGACTGTAAGTGATGCATGTTTTCCATATTCTGGGTAGTTTCGCTTAAAGTGAAATCTTATTGGTCCAAATTCAAGTGCCACAAAGCTGTATATTAAACATCAAGTTCTGATTGGCTGAGATTTTTCCAATCTTATTAGAATATTAGAATAACGGAGATGGAATTTACTGTATGACGTGGAATTTGGAAAAGATTGGAAATAAATCAAAAATAGGGCTGTACACTTAAATTGCGATATGGAATAGTGTCTGTGAATATTAATCTGCAAAAAGACTGATATTGCAATGCAAAAGTCTGCATGTTCTGCAGCTGTACAGCTTATTAAAACATTTTTTTTTTAAGAATATCAAACAATTATTCATCCATTTTTAAATTTAAAAAGTAAACATATGTTGTGTATTACTTTGTTTGCCAAAAGAACTGAAAAGAACAGTTCAAATTTAATTTGCTAACATTTTTCAAAGATTGAGTCTTATGCATTAATTTGCTTGCCGTTGTTTTTGATAATACATTTGTATTAAATCACAAAAACTAATCCAGAAAAAAACATATAACACTAAATTTATGTAAAACAAAATAAAACCTTTCATAGGGCCCTATTATTGTTACAATTTTCATAAAATCTTACGCTTTTAAAAGTTGTATAAATTCAACTGACTAGATATCCTTTTAGATTATTCAAATTTAATTAAACCATTAAAAATGGAATCCATCAAAATTAAAATGGAAAACACAGTAACACTTTATTTTAAGGTGATGTAGTTACACATTACTACATATACTTACTATAGTAATAACAGTAAATTGTGCATAATTACAAATAACTAACCCTAAACCAAACCATAACTCTATAGTAAGCACATCTAGTAATATTACTTAGTATTTATTTGAGTAAGTACAATATTCATTGCATTAAAAAAAAAAGCACATTCGAATGCATAAACCATGCATTAAAGTTTTTGGTGTGTGAAGATGCACGCGAGACTGCATGATGATGACGTAACACACGGTTTGTTTTTGTTAGCTTATCCAGTAAAAAGCGTGGTGCGGCTGCGTTGTTAATTTGTAAAATGGCGGAAAAAGGCTTCCAGCTGACGAAAAACTCAGTTGGTGGCAAAAATCGTCCAACGACATACTTGGCGATACCTGAGTGTGCTTGTTGTGTTTATGTAGTTCATTACGCGTCTGTTGAAGTGTGTTTTTTCAGGTTACTGATGCACAAACATCCTAATTTTCCTTGCATGCACATTTACGAAATTATATTTTATTTAAGAACAATAGTTTCAAAAGTTAATGCACTTAAAAAGTGAATGTCATTTAATTTCAATAAAAGATGCAATGCTTGATTTGGTTTATATTTGCTTCGCTTGCGCTGCACTTTTTTCCTCTAACATTACTGGGATAGTTCAGCCAAAAATGAAAAATTAGCCCATGATTTACTCACCCTAAAGCCATTCCAGGTGTATATGACATTCTTCATATACATCAGACGAATACAATCAAGATTTATATTAAAAAAATGTCCTGGCTCTTCTGAGCTTTATAATGAGAATGAATGGCTTTGACTTTGGAAGTACATTAAAAGCGCATCTATTCATGATTACAGTGCTCAAAACAGCTCTGGGGGGGTTAATAAAGGTCTTCTGAAGTGAAGCGATGCGTTCTTGTAAGAAAAATATCCATATTAAAAACTTTATGGACTAAAATAACTAGATTCCGGCAGACGGCTGTACGCATCGTTTTTCGCCAAAAGAGTAACCCTTGAACTAGATGCACAACGTAACACGTTTACACATAATTTCATATATTTTGCTAATATTACAGAAAGAAATTCAAATTTCGTTTTTTTAAGCCATTTTGACAGCCCTGATCTACATCGCCTTAAAATAATGTGCAACTGAAAACAATAAATTTGGGGAAAAAATAAAAATGGATTTCTTAAGAGCACACAAGTGTATATGACACCTAAAAAACAGACTTTACCAGGCTCTCCAATCTCTTGGCAACGATCGAGGCGAAGCGTCTCTCTCCAGCCAGCTCAGAGATGAGGAAGATATACTCGGGAGCCGTAACCTGGTTTGAGCGATGTGTTCGCCCTGATACACAGATACAATATTAGCAACCACCGCAATGCCTCTCGAAGGCAAGGCAAGTTTAATTATATGGCACATTTCATACACTATGCTAATTCAAAGTGCTTGACACAGAAAGGAATTAAAATAATCACAAAATAAAAGCAAGGAGAATTAAAAGAGTAAAAAGATGATATATAGTCTGCGTTTACACTTGGCATTAACATGCGACCTGTATCCGGATGTCGTCCACATACACATTAAAAAGGCAAGTGTAAACGCGCTTCTGATGGGAATGTTATCCGGGATCAGCGTGTCCAGGTTCGGTGGGAGTCCGGATCTCAGTGTAATGTAAACGCACTCCAGCCATCGTGTCTGCATTCACAGGTGCCGTCACACACTGTCATTATTCCCCTCCTCTCTCCGGGACTGAGAGCTGTGTGGTTTTGTGATACAGTCGAGAGTGAAGTACATCGCAAATATACTGAAATGTTTGCTTTCGCACCCTAAAGTTGCAGAACCATTCATTTTCTGTAAAGAACAAGCATTTTTCCCACCACAGCTGCAACGTTCTCGGATACGTTTCCATTACGGCATCTATCCACATTATCAGCTCTTGCAGCCTCTTCATCCTCATTTTGCGAGATTTGTAAAATGTCCCCCGACTGAAAAATGTTTTACAAGAAAACCCACGGCTTCAGGTCGACTTCGCACCCGAGCCATCCTTTCTGTTATCCAGATAGAGAAGCCACTTGATGTGACAGGTGTAAACGCACTGATCTGATCACGGTGATCGTATGTTAATGCCAAGTGTAAACGCAGCCTTTGATAAGACTTCTCATCTGTCAAAATGCCAGTGTATCATATTTTTCACAGCTTCCAGTTGATTTCCCATGTTGATCCAATAGACCTGATTTTTCCCTAAAATCGTACAGGACTGACTCATGAAACACACACAAACAAACGCAGACTCACCGAACTGCTGGATGGCGCGGTCTGCGCTCCACGGCAGCTCTAAGGTCATGTGAACTCGTCTCCTGCGGTTCTGCACACGTTTATCCGCCTGTAGAGAAATACCCGAGCTAGCCGCTTCAGAGATGATGGCTATCAGCTGAGAGAGAAACACAGAGAATGACTTGCATTAGATACATGCCACAAATGTGACCCTGGACCACAAAACCAGTCACGTGGGTCAATTTTTTGAAATTGAGATTTATATATAATCCGAAAGCTGAATAAATACGCTTTCCATTGATGTATGGACTGTTAGGATAGGACAATATTTGACTAAGATGCAACTATTGAAAATCTGGAAAAAAATCAAAACATTGAGAAAATCTCCTTTAAAGTTGTGCATTTATGTTGGCGACTGTGCTGCATTCACTCACAAAAATAAATGTTTTATATATTTACGGTAGGAAATGTACAAAATATCTTCATGGAACATGATCTTTACTTAATATCCTAATGATTTTTGGCATAAAATAAAAATCGATAAATATGGCCCATACAATGTATTGTTGGATACTGCCACAGATATACCCGTGCGACATGTGACTGGTTTTGTGATCCAGGGTCACATTTTATTTAAAAAAAAAAGCGTATTTTTTGTAGGTCAGAGGTCGTCACCTTTTCTCCTGTCATGAATCGCTCTTTCTCTCTGACGTTGACATGGTCGATGGTCAGGCCCTGTTCCGCTCGGGTCTCATATCGTACGCTGCCATCAGGACGCCTCACCACACGTCCCTTTCGGCCCGTCATCTACACACACACACACACACACACACACGGACACAGTCACGCGCACACACACAGGCACGCGCACACACACACGGACACAGGCACACGGGCACACACACACGGACACACACACACACACACACACACACACACGTTTAGCATTTTACTTATGTGTCCTGGCATGACATTGTGATATTTGTTTAATATACAGATGTGAACAGGCATAGATAGTCTCAAACAAAACTCTAAGAGCAGTATTATAGTATTATTTATATTCCATTATAGTATTTATTTATATTTCGAAATACCTTTAATTTTGATATCCTCAGTTTTCATTTTAATATCTAATTTTTTTAATGCTATGTGCTTTTGTCATTTTCATATTTTTATTTAACATTAATTTATATTTATTTCAGTTTTATTTTCAATAATTTTAGTACCTCCATTTTTTTTATATTAGTTAGCTGTAAGGACATTTATTTTATTTGTACTTTATTTTTAATTTAAAAAAAAGGTATTCTTTTTTTTCTTCTTTACATTAATGAACAAAAGTTATTTTTTCTTCTTTATATTAATGAACGAAAGTGATTTTAAATAGTTTGTTAAAAATAACAAAACTAAAACTCTGTTGTCATGAAGTCTGGTAAACGTTACTTTGTTTTCTTGTGGACTGATAAAAGCGCCATATTAGGCCGCATTTACACTGCAGGTCTCAATCCCCAATTATGATTTGTTGACTATATCAGCTTTTTTTTGACGACCAGCTTACATCTTTTACAACTGATCCATATCCGATATCTGCATTTACACTATACACTTAACCAAACAACCCAAGGTACTCCATTATTGCTATTGAGTCATGTGATCACGGTTGGTGTCCACCTGAGTTGACGTCATTCGGCACTGTCGCTTTTTCAATGATGTAAGACTCGAATTGACGGGAATATCCTATTTGTCCGCTTACATGGCATTAATATCATATTTATTTCATAATTTGTTTATTTCATGCATATGAATGAGGCCTGAAACCGATCTGAGCATATCCGAATCCATGTGTTTTTTCACAGATCTGAGCCACACGGGAGGAAAATATCAGAATTGGGTCACTTGAACCAGTGTAAATGTGGCCTAAATGTTAGTCAGTAATATGCTAATTAATGTGGCCGTCTAAATCTAATATTAATATAAGAATTGTTTCAAACATACTGGTGAGACTCAACACAATACATTATAGTGATTCTCACCTCTGACACCTTCTCTGGTCCTCCAAACCTGTCAATCAGCTCGTCAAGAGTGTTGAGTGGCAGCTCTTTCCCCAGCTCTGCTATTTTACCCAGCAGCCTCTGCTTAAGTTCTTCTAGTTTAGCTGAAAACACACACACGATGACTCCAGCACAAAGAGTCACTTAATCACTCCTGTGTGGTTTAGCCGTCTAGACAGAAATTAGGCCTTATTTAATAAGTGTGAGCAGCATCTGCACTCCTTCAATCCCTGAATGAACAGAGCAGCAGGAGTAAATTCTTCTAAAACACACAGTGACTATAATGTGCAAGCGCAGAGACCAGAAAAGAAAAGAAAAAAACACTTCACACATGTAGTTCGGCTCTCGTAGGGTTTTTTTGTCCAAAAATGATGTCCAAAATTACACCTTTTATGATGTATATTTAACTTACAGAACATACAAAACAATGCCATGTGCTGAGTTTGAATGCACGAGTGTCCGTAAACTTATTTAAAAATGTAAATATTCTTCTGTCCCTCACATTAAACTATGGAAAGGCTTCAGATGACTTTGAATTTACAGGTGAAATTCAAAAAAATTCAATCTCGTGCAAAAGTTCATGTATTTCAGTAATTCAAATTAAAAGGTGAAACTAATATATCTAGAATATATATATATATATAACTATAAACATATTCATGATTATACTTTTCAGAGGGTCGACATTTCTGTATTTAAAATCCTTTTTTTAATTGATTTCATGTAATATTCTAATTTTCTGAGATTTTGGGTTTTCATAAGCTGTAAACCATAATCAGCAAAATTATAACTATTGCACGATATTCACATTTTTCGAGTTTCACCTGTAGTGAATGCAAACGTAATTGGTGCTTGTCTGTTTCTTTTGGTTTATGACTCCCACTTGTGCAGTGTAAAAGAGCACAATAGTCATCTCCAGCAACAGCGGTTAGATCAAATAACCACAAAAAGATGGTTTATTTAATTATCATGACAGGAGTACTTTTCAGGAATCTCGGCCCGCGTGTTTAGTACGCACCAGAGTTTGGATGGCAGCGCTCACACTTATTCAAATGAATTGCACCAGAGCTCATTAATATCGAACCAAACTGGCCAAGTGTGAACCATACACTAAAAAATTATGGACGTATTGTTTCTGAAGAGCATTTTTTAAAGTCCAAAGTGGACCCGTCGCCAACTTGGCTGATAATCGAAAATGGGCAAAGAGGCGGATTTGCTGACGTGACGCTAACAGACAGCAGACAAACGGCTAGTAGTGACATCAGCGGCAATCCACCTGTCACTCAAGTGGCCACGCCCCCTTAATTATGCAGAGCTTTACGGCTTGATATAATTTAAACGGATGAGTTATAAAAACTTTTTTTTTAAATCACCCCCCTCACAGTCATCATGATGGGCAAAATTAGCTATATAGACCAAAACCACTTTGTATCAGTCTGTAAATTATTTTGTTCTGCTGTAAAATTGGGCACTTTAACATGGGGGTCTATGGGATTAACTCTGTTTTGGAGCCGGTCTCTAGTGGCCAGTCGATGAATTGCAGTCTAAATCACTTCAGTGTTGGATTCAAAAATTTACAAACAGATGTAAATTGTGATTTAATCTTGCATTTAAGTCAACCTACCAGCAGGCCCGTTGATGTGGTTCACGAAAATCACATCATCATTGTCCTGTAGTGATTCAGGGGAGGAGTTTGATTCGCTGTCAAGCTCATCTGAGTCAGAGTCTGAATCGTCGCTGATTTTAATAACCCCGCCCACTTCCACACAGTGCTTCGGAAATTTTGCAGTCCGGCCTCTGGGCTTTCCTTCAGAAAATAAAGAAACCATTTCAGAAAATATTCATAAAAACCCACAGACCAAAAGGCCTAGAGACAAATCAACGTTTGATACGGCACAAATCTTCAAAGGAAAATAAGATGTGACTTACGTTTCCTCTTGCTTGCTGCACTTTTCTCTCTTTTGGGTTTCTGTGTTGGGAAGTGTTTCTGCACTAATGACTGGAAAACACCCCTACATGACAAAAATACACAATTCTCAATCCAGTTCTTATAATCACAGAGCATAATACACTGATATTTATCCAGCTCTGTGGAATTCTGATTGGCCTATTGGTGATTGGTTGGAGATTTCCATTAGGGCTGCATGATTAATCGCAATTTACATGTAATCGCACTTAAACCGATTTGGCTTATCGTGATTTTGAATCTGCAATTATTTGTTATGTGTAGCTTGTCAGTGAAGCACGGCTCTGTAAACGCTGCTCCATTTGAAAGCACTGCGAGTTTGAGACCCTTATAACATGCATTTGAAAAAACATAGTTCCGAACATGAGAAGCATTTATTAACTTCTTGTCCAACAAAAGACAACATTTAATAACATGCGTTTACTCCAAACTCACTTCATAACGACAGTTGAGCTCATCATTCTGTGAGATGGTGTGGATTCTTACACAGAATAAGGCAGTCGTGTGTTTATTAGTCATGTTTAATCAATCAAAGCGTTTCAATCTTCTGGTTATTGAGCTACAGATAGTATGATGCCCTATAGCGATTTCCTGGAATGATGTGTGTTATTGTAGGCTACTTCTGCAGCGGGGCATATTTGGCGTGTGTGTGTGAGACGCCCTATGGTGTTCAGAGGGATATGTGGTGTGTGTGTGTGTGCGTGTGTGTGTGTGCGTGTGTGTGTGTGCGTGTGTGCGTGTGTGCGTGTGTGCGCGTGTGCGTGTGTGTGTGCTCTTGTTTTTGTGATTTGTGAGGACACAAATGTGTATAATGACATGGGTATTACACTAGTATTACAACTTGAACGTGATTTATGAGGACATTTCCTGAGTCCTCATATTTCAAATGGCTTCAAAAACATACTAAGCAGTGTTTTATTAAAAATGTAAAAATACAGAATGTCTCCTGTGATGGGTAGGTTTAGGTATGGGGGAAGTGTAAGGGGATAGAATATACAGTTTGTCCAGTATAAAAACCATTACGCCTATGGAATGTCCTCACAAATCACAAAAACACAGCTGTGTGTGTGTGTGTGTATGTGTGTGTGTGTGTGTGTGAGACAACCTCTGGTGTTCAGATGGAGCATTTACTACCGATCAGCCACTGCACTGACAAGCTGAGCATAAAATAATCGCAGCCTTTAATAATAATAATCGCATGCAGTTTCAATGTGATTAATCGTACAGCCCTAATTTCCATCTTTCCCCATTCAAACAGACAGAAGCTATACAAGCCACTCATGGAGAATGGCTTGCTTTAAAGAGTCTCAGCGCACTCACTCAGCAGCGGAGACGAATCTGTCCAGGTGTCCATCGTTCTCGTCCAGGACCTCTCGAGTACGAGCCTCTCCTGTGGACTGCAGGCCAATCACGATGCACTGTTTGAAATGACATGGGAGAGAGGCGATTTGACAATTAGTGAAACACTTAAAACATGGTTTCCACACTTTTAAAAATTAAGTTACCTTTCCAGATGTCTGGAAATACCAAGTAGGGCTGCACGATAAAAATTGTTTTAGAAAAAAGGTTCCAGGTTTGCTGTGCATGTTTGTCGGGATGCACAATTTTGCCCAAAATTTTATGATTACATATTTATATATTATTATATATTAATAATAACCACAATAATAATAATTATTATTATTTATCATCACCATTATTATTATTATTAAATAAAATGTTAATAATACCATAATAAATCGTACTATTGTAATATATCTCTGTGAAAAAAAAGAGAATGTAAGAGATCATTTTATTTTACTGTACAGCTGTAAATTACAATATTAATATTTAAGGCTTTATGTCTTCATTTCTTAATTTTTTAAACATTAAACCAACAAGCTTTTATTTTGTGCCAAAAAAGCCTTGTACAAAAACGCAGAGCAGATGCAGAGATGAGAGACGATCTAATACACTGAAAATATTGAATAATGCTCATGTGTAAATGTCGTCACTCTGAAACACACACTGCATATGAAGAGTTCAGATGCAAAAGCCTCTAAGTGCCATCTGAAATTTTCTTCTATAATGATCATTTTTATCTAGCACGTATATTTAAGTTCAGTAATTTCACTTAAATAACAATTACTGGGTCTTTTTCATTCCCATTTAATTAAAATTACTGAACTTAAATATACGAGCTTGATAAAAATGATCATTCTAGAAGAAAATTTCAGATGGCACTTAGAGGCTTTTGCATCTGAACTCTTCATATATTTATTTAATTAAATCACATCCTTTTGACAATAGCTGTAAGCCATAATGGCAATTTTGGTTTAATTTCGATTAATCTTGCAGCCCTATTACTGGGTAAGGACATTTAAAACATTTACATTTACAACAGTCAGGGTTCGTACAGATTCTGTAAAATGAAATTCCAAGATTTTCAAGCACAACTTTTTTGGTTTTCAGGGACTACAATACAAAGATCTCACTTAGCAAACAATATCTTTATTATCTTTCAATTCTAAAAAAGGTAAATAGATCAATAAAAATGAACTAATAAAACAATATCACACAAATAATGTGCAGCAAATGCAATAACTCGTTAACTTTAACCATTGAAAGGACACTATGACAAGATACCGCTTTCCTTGTTCAAATTTTTTTCCTCATGAATATATGATCGACCTGAAGAATGAAAGCTGTATTATATACTTGAATATTTATGAGCAATATCACACTCATAGCCATGCGAAATGCCTCCTTATCTATTATCAGAGGGGTTGCAGCATTAATTTTACGTGAAAATATTGTTTTATCAATTAAATTAAACACTAATTTCACATATATTGTCTTTCAATAATTCAAGCACTTTTCAAGTAACTTTTCATTAATATGTCTGTTTTCAAGGGTTTTCCAGGACTTAAATTTCAGAAGGTCAAATTCAAGTGCTTCAAGCACTTAAATTGACCTTGCACCTGAATAGTAAAACCTTTCTATGGGTTTATATAACAAGCAAAAGCACAAATGTTAATCCTGACTCACGTTGCCGTGTTGCATCTCAGTTTGAGCGAGCTCAACCAGGCGACGGACTTTAGCGGCGATGCAGAGGTACTTGAAAAACCTCTGGTGTGACGCCCAGAACTGACCCCAGAGAGACTTCCGGGAGGCCAGACCCAGCGTGTCTGCAGCTCGGGTGAACAACTCGAGAGCCTCGGCCCACTAGAGAGAGAGAAAGAAGGATTTCAAATTTCATGTAATCAAAATCAGTGGACAAATCATGGCAGACTGTCTTAGGTTACGTCTACATTAATCTGGATACATTCGAAATTGCATCTTTATCGTTATGTTTTGGCCTTTTGTCCACGCTAGGATTGAACAGACCAGTCGACTTTAATGGTCTGCCGTGACGATAAGATTCTCACGGCACCAGAGAGTAATCTTGACGGCACTCGCAAGAAAATGGATAAGTAGCTACATAATCAAATTCACAAATATTACACCATTTAAACATTACTCAAACACATAAGCTACTGAGGTACTGAAACAATATTTCTTGTATTGACGTTCTTGTTTCCATTTGTTTAATTCTTTTATTTATTTAACATGTATGTGTGCATTAAAAGTACCATTTCGGCAACGAGAACGTTACTGAGCCAAATAAAGCTAAAGATGTGTTCTGGTGACTGGCTTGTTTATAGAACCAATCAGATCAGAGTAAATCGAGTGTCAGTGAGAAGCTCATTTGATTGGCTACATGATGAAGCTAGACCCGCCCTCCTCTTCACGGTTGCAAAACTCAGTGAGTGAGAGAATCGTGCCAAAACTGGAAGCGCAGGTAAAAGAAAGACGCAACTGTACAAATCGGGTTATTTCGGGAACTTATTTGCCCCATGCACACAAGTAGTCATTTAGACATTTGCAACAGTTTATTATTTTTACACTAAGTTTGATTTTTACGCAATAATCTGTTTTGCAGTTCCTGCCTCTGTTGTTTTCGCTTGCAAATTGCTGTTCACATGCCTGAAGTGCTTTTGGCCGTAACTGTGTGCAAAAACCGTGCCAAAAGTGAAAGTGCGGCAGAAAAAGGAAAGTCTGAAGAATACAGATCCTATTTATTTTGCGTTAGCATGAAGCTGCAGCTTCAAAATCAAGAAATTAATACTTTTCTTCAGAAAGGACGCATGAAATTGATATAAAGTGACAGTAAAGACATTTATAATAATGCAAAATATTTATTTTTTAATGAAATGCTTTTCTCTTGAACTTTTAAAGAATCCTGAAAAAAATGAACCACTGTTTGCACAAAAATATGAAACAGCACAACTGTTGTCAACTGTGATAATCATAAATGTTTCTTGAGCATCAAATCATCATATTAGAGTGATTTCTGAAGGATCATGTGACACTGAAGACTGGAGTAATGATGCTGAAAATTCAGCTTTGATCACAGGAATAAATTACATTTTAAAATATATTCACATAGAAAACAGCTGTTTTACATTGAAATAATATTTAACAATATTACTGGGTTTGTTTTGTATTTTTAATCAAATAAATGCAGCCTTGGTGAGCAGAAGAGACTTCTTTTAAAAAAATCTTACGACCCCAAACTTTTGAACGGTAGTGTATATGATTTAGAACAAGCATAAATCTGTGAGAAATACAATGACACAAACACAAAAGAACTGATCAAATAAGAACTGGTTTCTCTCACCAGTCTAGCTGCTTTGTTGTAGACCAGTTTAAACTCTTCGTCCAGTGTAATCTCCTCTATACGGAAGGACACGCCGGAAAAGCTCAGCTGCCGTGCAATATACATGCCACTCACTTTCATATCCATTGCAACAATCTCCATGGCACCAACACCCCTGGAAGAACGAAGGTGAGAATTGAGCAAATGTTTATAAGAGAATAGTTTTAAAAAGTGAGCATTTTGTCAGAAAATGTGAAAAGTATAATGGACTCACACACAGGTGGTAACGTTTCGAGCATGTAGGCTCTTCATTAGACAACTAAAAGTTAAACACACCCCGCCTCTATACTCACAGGTGACCCCGAACCCCATAATAATACAAATAATACCAATAACAAAGGCAAAGGAAAAATAATACATACTAAATGTGAAAGTCACATTTTTGGAGCCAAGGTGTGCCGACTTTTTCCCCTTTTTATATATATATATATATATTTTTTGTTGTTGAGCACCATAGTGTTTTGCTGTGGATGTGCGTGCTTTTGGATCTGATTTTGTCAGAAAAAAAAGGTAACATCATCTGAGAAATCTAAGCCATGGTCACTATGATGCTCAGGATAAACTCTGACCTCTTCTCAATAGCATGCAAGAAGTCGTCAAAGGTCTTGAACGGTGTTCCTTGCCCCCAGATCCCCAATCGGCTCATGTAGATCATATTCTTTGGCTCAGAAGCACCTAGAGAACCAGAATGATAAAGGCAGGAACTTCTTAGATCTCATAAATCAAGACCAAGAGATTTTAATAAATAAAACCATAATAAACCCCCTTTAAAGGGGACATATTATGCCTCTTTTTACAACATGTAATATAAATCTAAGGTGTCCCTAGGATGTGTCTGTCAAGTTTCAGCTCACCCCACAGATTATTTATTATACCATTATTTATTATACCACGAAAATAGCATGTTTTTCCTTCCTCTCAAAAACAGGCGTTTACAAGCCTATTTTTGAGAGGAAGGAAAAACATGCTATTTCTGTGCATGTATCTTTAAATGCAAATGAGCTGCTGCTTCCCGCCCCCAAATCCAGAAGAGGGCGGAGCCTGTACAGACTCCAATACTCTACCAAAAATTAAGAAAACATCTGTTCAGAAAACGGTCACGTGACATTGCTGTTCTTCATCATCATAAAAGTTTATTATCTGCTTGCGTTTTAAAGCCATATCAGTCTAAAATTTTGATGGTTTTCTAAATGCACACATCCAAATCACATGAACAGAAAGCTGGATGTCAGAAAGCATGTATTAAACTAATCTCTCTTTCACGTCTTATTGCACTTAAACTGAAAAATACACACAAAGTTGTCAAAAACACAAAGTTCACACACACAGTCGGTTATGTCTGTGAACAAACAGCAGGGAAAGAAATTGTGTATATTAGATCTGTGTATTAAATTGAAATATACAGTACCTACTGCTATGTATGCTGTTAATATGAATCAAACAACAAAAGAAAAACAGAACATCAGGGGCGGAGTTTATGCTAATAGGACGGAGTTGTTATGGGAGGGGCCTGTTCCAATGTGACATCACATTGGAGCACATTCTTGAACAGTATATATCGTGCAAAAGTTATAATTTTGATGATTATGGCTTACAGCTTATGAAAAGCCCAAATTCAAAATCTCAAAAAATTAGAATATTACATGAAATCATTACAAAAAAGGATTTTAAATACAGAAATGACAGTACTCTGAAAAGTATAATCATGCTTCTGTATATAGTTATATATACTAAATATATTAGTTTCACCATTTAATTTGAATTACTGAAACACAAAGTTTTACACGATATTCTAATTTTTCGAGTTTCACCTGTAAAATAGCAATTCTGGCATTTTTTTCTCAAAACTGTGAGTTTATATCTCGCAATTCTGACTTTGTAACACGCAAGAAAAAAAGTGAATTGTGAGATAAAGTCCCAATTATCTTTTAAATAGTTTTATTCTGTGGGAGAAACAAGCTTCTACAGACTTCCTTTATAAAGATTAAGAGTATATAGAGATTATTTAATAATCTATATATAATATAAAGATTATATATAAGATAATATAAAGATTATTTAAAAAAAAGCTCTCTCTCTTCCTATACATATGTAAATAAAGGTGTGATCAAAAAATAAAACCAGAGTAGCGAAGGCCAATTACACATGCCAGACACACATGTAGTGAGCAACCCACCTGTGGCACTGGCGTACACGACTCTCGCCCGGGGGAGTTTGCTCTGTAAGTCCAGGACGGCTTTACCCATCTTGGTGGAAGTCGCATTTTTAGCCTTATGGCACTCGTCAAACACAATCTGACAGAGGTTAAAGGTCAAGGGTCAACAGCACTACTACTACTAACAGCAATACATTCGTTAATAGATATTATACCATGGTCTCTCTGAATACTCATTTCTAATTGGCTGGAAGGTGTGCAATAAAATGCAGTTTTAGTCACTGTTCTATATCAATCTGCTGTTTTCATTAAAGTGCACACACACACACACACACACACACACAGAGAGATCACGCGCACACACAGAAACATCCAGGAGCACAGAAACTTATCAACGCTGCCCAGTGACTTTTATTAATAAAATAGCTTCGCTACTGAATTGCTAATTCAAATATATGCTTTAATTCATTCATTCAAATAAATGTAATCTTATGCACTACTTTATCTCTCTGTCTGATTTAAAGCGGGCAGAATTCTAGATCTAACGAGCTGTTACTCAATATAAAATTATAAAATCATATAATGCACAGCTAGCCATGCTATATCCCTTACTTAACAGATAATCAGTATTAAGTTAATCCCTGATGAATGACAATGTGAACTGTGCTGGTACAGCCAATTTTAACATAAGTCATTTAGATATTACAGTATAATACATCAGTCGTAAAGGTACGGCACGAAACAGGTTTTGCTGCAACTATTTACAACTATTGTGTGTCCAATGAAAATGGACAAACACTCATTGAATGCCAATTCATGCTGAAATGGTGCTAAAACTCCAGTTGAGATTTCAAAATGTAAGATTTCAAATAAATGCAGAAGCTGCAACGCTGGACGTGAAGGATACGACTCCATCAAAGTTGGGTTTGCACCAGTCCAGGATCTGCTTGAGTCTGGTGCGGTGCTGCCCGCCGGCCTGGCTCTCTCCGATCAGCGCTGAGTATGTGGCGAAAAGAACGCCCTCTGAGGTAGCCGTATCTCCGTATTTAATCTGTATCAAAGAGGAAAAGATTAATAACGGTCACTCCGCAAATATTCAAATTTGCAATCTGCAAATCTTTTTAATTGATTGATATCTTTATTTTGAACACGTAAATACTATTAAAAAAAGAAATCAGAGAGAAAAAAAAATAATAATGGTAAAAAAAAACAGATGAACAAGAAAATAAAACTCCATAATTTCCAGTACTTACAAAAAACTATTTACATGTACAAAAAGGAGTAGGAAGAAGTAAAACTTATGTACTCTTACACCTTTATACTTTTAGGAAATGGCTACAAAATAATAAACCTATAATCAATGAAAATATATATTCAAAAGTTCTATTCACATACACAACAATATTTATACACATACTACAAATTTTTCAATATAAGCTCAAGTTATTATTAGCACTGTGTTTCTTTGTACCTCTGGAATATAATTTCTTTGCACTTCTTTTTAAAATGGAATATGTTTACTCATTATTTAGTTTATTTTCCGGAATTTAACGCTACACAGTATCATGATTTCTGTGTTACAAATATTCAAATTATCACAGAATTACTGGGATAGTAGATTTTAGTTCGGATATAAAGCTGATGTCTATGGAAGCAATCAAAATAGATCTTTTGAAAGTAACTAAACGCTTCAAATAACGGTTTTGTCGATTACATCATAACATCAAGCAACATTTACAAATGACTGTTAAAAATGTTTTTGTCATTGAATCGTTCATTCAAGAGATTCGTTCAAAAAGCACTGATTCATTCAGTAATGAAACAAGTAATGCAGGAATCGAACCCGTGACCTAAAATTTTCACTTAAAGACGCCTGGTATTCTAAGTTAATATTTCAACAATTTAACACATTTGAAGATTTAAGGCAGTGTTGTTAAGTGAAATTAAAACTATTAAAAATAATTTTCATTCATTGAAATGAAGCTGAAATAGAATACAAAATAAATAGATGAACTTAAAAGAAAATTAGAAAATGTTGTGTCTGTAACTACAGGGTACCCCCAGGATCCTCCAACTTAAATTCAAGGCTTTTTAAGACCTTTTTAATACCATTTCAAATGAAATTCAGTGCCAACTTCGTACCCATTCCGACAGAAGTATGAGGGGAAAATGTCAAATCTGTATACATTTTAAACCCTAGAAAATAATTATGTACAAGGAGGTTACTTGAATTAAATATATATTGAATTATATATCAGTCATATTTAATACATACGCAACAGCATTGTAGCGCGCACGTGTGTGTAGGCCAGTGTTAATTTTGGCAGCCATTTCTGATTTAGTCTTAGTCTTCAGACGAAAATGCTTATTGGTCTTAATCACATTTGAGTCATCCTGTTTTTTATAGTTGTAGTTGACGAAAAGTCTTTGCATTTTTTGTCAACTTTGTCAAACTGCAGTTACTTTACTTTTGGTAAAAACTAAATAAGACCTTTGTAACGAAATCCAAGACTTTGTATACTAAATTCAAGGCTTTTAAGGCCTTAATTTGAGATGATCAAATTCAAGACTTTTTCAAGGCTTTTAAGACCCGCGGGTACCCTGAACTAAATCAAATAATTAAGGTTGAAGTATTAAAATTAATAAAACTAAAACTGAAATAAAAATAATGCATATAAAGAAATAAAATACTTTTTAATATTTAAAAAAATATTTACAATTAAAAAATTTTATAAAATCGTTTTATTTTGATTGTTTTTATATTATAATTAGTATTAAATGTATTATAAATCAATCAATATATTATGATTTAAATATTAGCTTTTAACTCACAAACCCTGTTATTTCCATCTCCCATCAAATTTGGAAAAACCCTGACGTGTGCAATACTGACGTAAATAAAACCGTGACGATTCAGTTCACAAACCTTATTTAAAGCAAACACAGGGATGTTGAGAGCTTCTATGTCCTTGAGATCTCTCTCAGCGTCATACTTCAGATCATTTGACACACTGAACCTAAAAAAAAAAAAAATCAAGTTCCCTCTGTTATGCATGAAGTCATCATAATGAATGGAGAATATAGGCCAGTGCACACCGGGGCGATTATCGCCAGTGTTTTTCAGCGCGTCTTTACGTTCATACCCAAACGATTTTCACTGGCGATGCGCCGAGTGAACGTGCAAATTCACTGCCTGAACCCTATTTGATCTGCAATTCCTCTCCATAACAACTCCCTCTTATCGAGATTTTTGTAGTCGCTGTGGCATTTGTCATAAAGTTCTTTGTGTTCAGACACCAAAGAGACCAGCAGCTCTACATTCATCTTCGTCTTCTTCTTCGATCAATGTGTGCTCGGCAAGACCGTTTTGTGCTTGAACGGCACCAAGTACCAGACATAATATTTATTATGTCAATGCTATGTGCTGTAACTTCACCAGCTCCAGGCACGTGAACAAAAGCGCTAATCTCATTGGTCGGCCGGTTTTTAACACGGCGCGTCAAACAAAACAAAAAACGAACCCAAGACGTTTTTTTTTTTATAAAAATTACGCCTTCACGTTTTTTCCTATTCGTCATTCGGTGGCTCTGAATTGTCAATGCAATGCATCTGATCCAAAATTTTTTATGACAGACAAAAGTTTCGGAGGCAGTGTGTAAACGTGATTGACAAAACATGAGGTCGTATTAATTTTTTTAGCGCGCGCAAATTTTGGACAAGCATCTCGGACTTTTAGACGAGACGACACCAAGGTCAGTAAACGATAACTGCGACTATATCAACATGCAATATGATTAACGGGAAAAAAAAAAAGTTTTGCGCATCGTGTGCATACATTGGCGCCCTTCGTTTAGTCACAAGGCATTAAACGTCGTCGAAAAGTGCGCACGATAATCCGTTGTGCACGGGCCTTAAGGTTCACGTTCAGTCAACCTTATTTGACTCCTCAGGCGTGTAAGGGACACATGTGTGTGTTTACCATAGTGCTCTCTTCCTTCCCTTTAAAAAATTCTCCAGTATGATTCCGGCCACAGTGCGTCCCTTCCCAACACCGGCCCCGTCTCCGATCAGAAAACCCGCTCGCTGACCGTTCTGAAGGATCACCTCGTGTTGCTGAGGAACAACAAGAACACAAAGGCAACATCATACATTTGTACTAGACATTTTTTTAGAGACATAATTTATACGTTAAGGTGTTTTTGTATTGTGCTATTTTTGTTATATTTACATTTATGCATTTGGCAGACGCTTTCATCCAAAGCGACTTACATTGCATTTCAAGGTACACATTTACATTCTTATCAGTTCTTGCTGTCCCTGGGAATCGAACCCTTGACCTTGGCGTTGCAAACGCTGACGCTCGACTGTTTGAGCTCCAGGAAAGCTTATATGTGATGCAGTGGCTGTATTTTTGAGCCCAAGGCAAATATCTCTCAGGGACAATAAAGTATACGTTAACCTTAATATTTCTGAGTGGAAACAGACAATAACAGAGACAGAAGAGCCAAAAGTAAAGTGCACAGAGAGCGGTCCTGGAGGGCCACTGTCCTGCAGAGTTTAGCTCCAACGCTAATTAAACACCTGACCAAGGCAATCAATGTTTGCAGGATTACTAGATAGATACAGGCAGGTGAGTTGTTATCAGCGCTGAAGCTAAACTCTACAGGACAGTGGCCCTCCAGGACTGAAGTTGCCTATCCCTGGCGTAGAGGAACAGTACCTGGCAGGCGTAGATGATGGCCTCGAGCTGCAGGGCGGAGAGCAGGCCAGAGTTAATGGTGCTGTCTGAAATGGACAGTGTGTAGGTGATGTCGGGAGGAGGGACGCTGGACAGTGTGTTGGTCTCCACTACGATGTCAGGGTGAGAGATTCCAATAGTAGCTGCACACATGTGAACACACAACGCTTGTTTGACACGGAAACACCACAAAATATATAGCTTTTGCTTTAGCGGGGGTGGGCAGAATGATGGACTAATGTAGAAATGCATGTGTATTAACAAGTGAAATTTTCATTTGTGTTTTTTCGTCATTCGGTGGCTATAAATTGTCAAAACATCTCTCAAAATGCTTGCAATGCATCCAATCAGAATTTATTTTGTGACGGACAAAAGTTTCAGAGGCAGTGTGTAAACGTGATTCACAAAACATGAGGTCGTATTTCATTTTTAGCGTGCGCAAATTTCTGATGATTTTAGACGAGACGACACCAAGGTCAGTAAACGATAACTGAGACTATATCAACAAGCAATATGATTAACGAAATAAGACAAGACTAAAATGTAGTAAAAAATAAATTAAAAAAAGAGAAAATATTGCTGACTGCTCTACTAGGAGCGTTCATGTTTGCGGTTGCCAGATGTCACGATTTTAAAACACCCAAATAAGAACTTTTCTGTTAAAAGGATCAATTTTCTGATCCTGTGATTTACTCAATCTGGCAACCATAAGCACACACACTCTTTACACTGCAGATGAAGCGCTGATGACCTGAAGACACTGAAACAGGTTTTGGAATCGACCAATTTGCTTGAAAAAAATGTATAAAAAATAGGCCATGAAAAATCATGATCGGTGCATTATTATTTTGTTTTATATAAAGCACTTTGAATTACCACTGTGTATTAAATGTGCAATACAAATAAGCTTGACTATGGCAGTAACTATTATTTCGTCCCCAAATTTAAGGTCTCTTAAAATTATAATTAAGACCGTTAAGATCTTAATATCATTAATATACCATTTTTTACATTTAATCATTAAAGAAGCTTTTAACCAAAGCGACTTACAAATAAAGAGAAATAGCAGCAATTAAACTAACAATAGGACAACAATATGCAAGTGATGTGACCATTCCCAGTTAAGTCTAATGCAGTACACATTTTTTTTTTTTTTTTTAATAGCTATAGAAAGTGTTAGTATTAATGGATCACGTGTTGCCGAAAAATATGCGTCTTCCATTATATAAATACTAGTGCTGGGCAAGTTAACGCGTTATCGCATTTATTAATTAATGCCAATTTATCGCATGTTAACGCAGTTTTTTTTTTCATTTTGAAAGTCCGTTGCTCACTGGCTCTGAATACACATAGGCCTACAGTCAAACCATGATCACAGGAGGGGTGGGATATATAACCCACCCAAACCAGCAGTGGCTTTGGCAGGTTCTCAGGTGAACAGAAAGGGAGACAGCGCTCCGCGAGTGAATGACAGGCGCTCTATACAGTACCTATAAAACCTATAGATAACTATTTAGATCCTGGAAACTCACAAACAGCAAGCCGAGGATCAGTCTCTCTTCCAATGATTTGTGCTGCGCGTCGTGTACAAAAATAGACAATTGAACTTCGGCAACGGACGGGTGCGGGCGCGTGAGGCGAGCATGACCGCCACAGTTTCACAGGAACGCACCCGCTTGACGCTGCACCATGTGCTCGACCACTTCACCCCACTCTGTTTAATGTAATCTTACGTGGGAAACCATGGCATGATCAAACCTAAGCTACTATCAGAGAAGTGACGTTGGTCGACTTATATCTGTAGTAGTGATCATGACCTCTGACTACATAGACTGTTTCTGCTGCTCCCTGATACAAGATACCCGTTGATTCCTGTTCAGAAAAAAAACAAGAAAACTGGACTCGTTTTAACAAGCTAGATAACAGCTAATGCCCTGGCAGTGGCAAATAGCTTTGTTTAAATATTTGATTTGATTACATTAATGTTTAAGTTGAGATTTACAAGAAATATTTTATTGATACTGTGTAAAGGGAATACTGCTGGTATAAAAGCACCTTATTTGTTTAAAGTTTTTGCAAACCACATGTTATTGCATTTTTTTGTATATAGCAGTACATTTAAATCAAAAGTGCGCAATACACTACTTTACAATTCATTATTCAATTTTGCGCATAGCAATGCGATTAATCGCCAGAAAATTATGCGATTAATCGCGATTAAAAAATTTATTAGTTGCCCAGCACTAATAAATACCCTTAATATACCTTTAAAAATATAGGACATTTTATTACCTTAAACTTTAAGACCTAAGGCCTGTTGGGACCTTAAAATAACGAAGACCAAACTCGTACTGCCCACCCCTGTGCTGTAGATTGATATGATATGACATGTCCACTTACATTTCGATGGCTTGTATTCGGCGTACGTGTCCGCGTGCCCCAGATCCTCCGTCTCTTCCTCGTCCGCCTCCTCCTCTTCCTCGGGTGGCGGAGCAGCCTGTAGAAATGAACGAGAAGACACAGGATGATGAAATGTGATGAAATAGAGGATTGAGTATTAGTCTGCGTTTACACTTGGCATTAACATGCGACCTGTATCCGGATGTCGTCCACATACACATTAAAAAGGCAAGTGTAAACGCGCTTCTGATGGGAATGTTATCCGGGATCAGCGTGTCAAGGTTCGGTGGGAGTCGGGACTAGGGCTGTCACTTTTGTGAATTGTGTTAATTGAATCGATTGTAAAATCAATTTTCCATGTCAAAAGACGATTTCCATTTTCAACACCAAATATAGGCAAATCCACGGACAACTAACAGGCATTAGGACGAACGTGAAGAGGGCGCTTGAGACGCACAAGTCATCAATATTTCTGATGATTTACTGGCGTGTAGTTTCGTGCACAATGACAAACATTTGTGCAAACTAGTGCAACATTTAGGGTTTGAAATGAACACCCGCCAAACTTTGGCAGATAACGCTGTCAAATCACGAGCCAATTTGGCGTGTTTCTATGTTTACTCACTTTGCTGGGGAAGTTCATGTAAGCCTAATCTGCATGGATTTAGCACAAATACGTGACTTTTGACTCATGATATATTAAATACAGAGTATTGTGCAGAATCTGCGCATCTCTGGCTTACTTGAACACACACATCACTAAGCAACAAATAACAGCGCGCTTGTTCACTTGCATTGAAGAAATAGCGAATATTAAAAAGCATTAGGTTAGCAGAAAAGCCATTGTTATTTTCCAAAATCCTACATGTTCTGTGTACTGTATTGATCTGTCCACCTAAAAAACATTTTTGGTAGAAAAAAAAAAGAAGATGAGAATGAATGAGGACGGGAGCTCAAAATTGCAAGATCAAATCTGTTATCCAGATACAGAAGCCACTTGATGTGACAGGTGTACACGCACCGTGTCCTGATTGGCTTATGATCCGATCTGCTTGATCTGATCACAGTGATTGCATGTTAATGCCAAGTGTAAACGCAGCCTTAGATAAAGGTAAGGAGAGAATCTACCTTAAATCCTGCCACTGACGCGGACAGGAGCGCGCTGAAGTCATCCAACCTGCCCGGGAACGCGCTCAGGTTCTGCTGAAGAACACGGACACAGAGGAGATGCTGAACACTCACATGAAATAACACACGAGGAATAGGACTCAGGCTAATGCTATCGGATAAAAGTCAGCTACTACAATTATCTATGCAAGCATGTGATCAGCTAAAGACGTTATGACTATACAAAAACAACAACTAATAATTTCTACAGCAATCTAAATTTCTTCATTTAAAACTTTTCAAACATTTAAAAATACAGCTTTTATTTGGGTAGAAAACCCATTTTTTCTTTGATTCATGCAATTGATGTGAAAATACAGAAACCTGCATGAATGTGGATCCCTGTCTAATAAATTTGAAATGTGAAAAAAAAAACTTAAATTGGCCTCAACATTATAGAGAGCAGGGATGTACCGATATGAAAAATTTGGCCAATATCAATAACCGATAATTATTTATATTTGAAAGCCGGTAACCGATATATTGGCTGATAAATGTAAATTCAAATTTTTATATATTTTTTGAGAGCCTGATTGCAGAAAACAAAAGCCATGTCCCAAGCACACAATTATAATGTTCTCATTATCATTTTATAGCACATTGCACTTTAATATATTTTCCTTTTTTTTCCAAGCACTTCAAAATCATCATGGTGAACAGTGCGCATCTGAAGTGTCTCAGCTGAAGGAAACAATCCATTATTTATCAGCTTTAATATATCGACCAAATTTTCTTATCAGGCCGATAACGATAACATTAAAAACTAACATATATCAGCTGATATCGATACGGTGGCCGATATATCGTGCATCCCTAATAGAGAGGGAGTACTGAACACATTTACATGCACACCAAAACACTGACGAGTACCAAAAATCAGCTTATTAAGATAACACATTTTCCAAGTTTACATGCAAACCAATAGCCTGGCAATAAAAGAAAACGGTTTTTGAAACATAATCTTCCGTGTACCACGTCTCCATAGGCTTTAATCTGATAGCACAAGTGTTTTCATGCCGGAAAAATTACCTACGGAAAAAAATCTAACTGTGTACCTCACTAATAACTTACTAATAATAAATTAAAATGGCTTAACGCATTTATGACCTCACACGTTGTCGGCTTCTTAAACAATGTTTTTAAGAACATGCATGCAAACTTACTGATTGTTATTGAGTTCTGAAAATGGCAGAAAAATGTATATCTGAGAGAAAACCAGTGTATAAATACCTGTCTCTGACTGTGTCCAGGTGTATCCCAGCACATCGGTGCCACGGTGCCCTCAGCAGGTAACTGTGCCAGGCTTTCAGTGCCAAATCCTGAAGGGTCTGGATACTCCGACAGAGATTCAGATGGCGAGGAGAACAGCGATGTGTTGGACAGCTCCTCTATGCAAGGCAAATCCTAAAAACAAGAACCATAAAAACATGTTCAGAAGTGGACACTTCAGTCACTAACATAAGTGTGTGTGTAAATGAGCATGGCTTTCTTTGATTACAATAAACAGGGACTTTAGTTTTCACACAAAAGCACCATAAGCCAATACAACACATGCACTGTGTCGTCTGAAGCTATATGCTTTGCATGAGATTACCTCTTTTATTGAAATGAAAAGAGTAGCTACGATAAAGGAAAGTCATATAAGTTTGACATGAGGGCGAGTAAATTACCATTTTCATTTCTGGGTGAAAATTTATTTTAAAAGCTGTGATTCTCAGATCAGCGCTCAAAAAAATCATCTGATATATTATACGTGAACTGAGGTTTGTTTTTCACAGCAGCTCTGGACTCAACATTACTTCATACATGGCTAACATCCAAAAACATATGCTGTAAATCTGTCAAGAGAAGGTTTTCACTCCTGGAAGCTTCAAACAGTATTGATGGATCACACTCAATGTGCTATTCCTGAGAGAGATAAAACATTGAAAACTTGACATCGCTAATGCGAAGTCACATGTTCATGTTTAGGGGTTAAGTATATTAAAGAGGTCCTTTTATGAAGTCTTGATTTTTTTTTTGGGGGGGGGGGGGGGTTTACTAGAATATGCGTTCATGCTTTGATTGCCCACAAAGCACATTATTTTCACATATTATACATTATTTCAACACCTCTCTCCCCAGTCTGGGTCGAACACGTCATATAGTTCGAGTTTCGATGAAGCCCCTCCTTCAGAAATAGAAAATGTGCAGTGATTGGGCTGGCCCAGTGTGTTGTGATTGCCACTATGTATTTTGGAATTGTAACGCCCCTTTCCATAAGCACAAGTTTCATATGCTCAGGTGTAAATATTAAGGATGGCGTCAATTTCAAAACAATTCAGACCCTGACAATGTTAACAGATAAGAGTATCGACCAGAACGGATTTCATGCATAGACTTTGCAAGCTCAGATTTCCCAGGACGTCTCAGAGTGGTATGTTTGTTTTTAATTTTCTTATAGATCTTAGATACGTTAAACACCATTTAATCATGATATTTGTCAGAAAACCATGATAATACAAACAGTAATCGATTACAAAACCATGGTTAATTTTCCTAAGTGACGGTGAACAGTCTTACAAAAGCTACAGTAAATACTATATCAACACTAATGTTGGCTAGAAAGCGAGCGGAGGTAAAGCTTTGCCCTTTGTTTACATCGTAGCAACAACATAAAACGTATAATTGGAACTGTTAATCGAAAACTCAACTACAAATAAATAAGACATACTTGCAAGTTGTGATCCATAAACAACAGATTGTCCCGGCAAAGTGGGAAATGCTCCATTTCAGGAGACGCTGCTCTTGGTAAAATGTGCAGCACACAGATAAAAGTTGGGGTAATAATGTTCACAGACAGTGTTTAAAATCAATTATAACCACTCTCATCAGCCTTAGCCAAGTTCATATTCCGTGGGCGGGGATTATTTAAATGAGTAACATTATGACTTCACAAAGCCTGGAAAAAAACGCATTGTAGTTCAAATGAGTAGTTTGTTGATTTCTTGGAAATTGGATTCTGTTAAATAAAATATCTCCCTTTGGAGTGGACTTTAAGCTTTGTAACCATGCAGATCTTTTTTATGCTCAAACAACAACATTACACGCTGACACTAACTAAAGTTGAAAAAGTGAAAAAGCATAATGACCCCTTTGATGCACATTTAGAGTAGCTTGCACAGAAAAAGCCCTCAGTACTATAGCAAACTGAACTGATGGTAAAGAAAAAGTTGATAGCAATGATGTCTTTCCATGCTATCAAGTTTATCAATATGATAAATTGATAAACTGGTTTTTCCAGTTTATCAATATGATCTGGTTAATTAAAAATCACATAAATAATGTATAAAGCACATAATTTACTTCTCAAATGCATTCAGAGGCATGTAATGAGACAGAGTCAGTATGAACTTAGGGAAATACATAAATAATAATAATAAGGGTGAGGATTAAAATAAAAATATTATATCTGCTAAAGGGCTGACATTTTTGAATAACTGTCTGTGACATGAAATTTTAAACGATTGTATTATGAAATGAGTTATTTTCAGTTTTGTATAAAGGTCTTAGGAAATTTTGTCTTAAATAATTGATTTGTTGTGTTTGTTTCTTTTGCATAGATTACATGTAGCAGTGGAAGTTATGCTTATTATGAAGAAGTGGTAGGTAAAATAAGCTAAGGCTTCAGCCTACATCTAATTATGGAATTGTGTATATGATGGCCAAAATAAAACAATATTGATGATTTTTAACAGTGCAGACCTCTATTATACAGTAAACTTCAACTCAAGCTTAAGGTATAGAACAGGTAGTCTAACACAAAACCATAATCCTTCAACAATCAAATGAAAGTCCATTCTAGATACTGTAACCTTCTATTCCCAGATGTTACGGCCTCTTGAAAGTGCTCTACTGAATTAATCTTTCTATAAAAATGATTTCTGGCTGTCAAAAGACAATGAAATTGCCTTGTATTTTTCTGAACCAACTCTTTTCCGACAGCGAGACATCCAGTTGTGTAATATTTCCATTTGTGAGAGTGAAACGGGCAATTTAGCCGAGATAAAAGTCAGGACTGAATGACGGAACAATAACAGTAAATTCTGCAGGATAGAAAAAAATGAGGAGAAAAGTACAAGGAGGGCGACCAGAACAAGAGATGAAACACATCAACAACTGATATCTGTAGAAGCAGATGTAGTAAAAGAACTAAACTCGCAGCAATAGGTGGATCAAATGACCTATATCTACACTGAAACCTTTTAAAATCAAGTCACAACACCTTACACTAGAAGTGAAGCTACATGTCACTTCATAATGGTCACTAATAAGAGTTAGGGATGCTCGATTATGAAACTATTGAAATCATGACTATTTAAAATGATTATTGGTGGGCAATGTGATCAAAGTCTTATTTCACGAAATGAATAATTTTAAACATCAGTGAAATTTCACAATTATTGATACTCCAGCAGAAACTAATAACTAATGTAGGAAAAAAGTCCTAAAAATAATTACATAAGACAAGTAAAGAAAATACAATAAGAACATAGAAACTAATTAAACAAAACGGAGAAATAAATACAACAGAACAAAAAATACAAATTAAATAATAAACTATGTTTTAAGTTTTTAAGGAAGGTGAACTAACGGTGGTATTCTATGGAAGAGGATCAGGGCCAAGCAATAATAAAAAAATAAAACCATCTCGAGATTAAAGTCATTATAATGCGAGATTAAACTCGTTAAATTTCGAGAAAAAAGTGCAAAGTGCCTGTGCAAAATCAGTTTTTGTGTGTATTTTTAGTAATTGTTGGTTTGCGGTGTTTGAGTGCTTTTTTGTTACAATTACACAGCAAAAGTTCAATTACATTTTATATGTGCATGGTAGAAAGCAAATACTGATACTGACATACAATAAATATGGAAAATTGAACTACACGATTGAGGGAGCAGCTACACAGTGAACTCAGAGAAAACGCTACGCTTGAGCAAACGGTTTGTGAATAGGCTACAACAAATGATGGCCGTGAATAAAATATAATATTCAGAAGTAAACAGTGTATAACAGACACACGTTCCTGTAATTTATAGATAGATAAAGTGAGTCAAAGAGGAATATAAAAGATTTCAGGAAACCAATCAGGAGATATCATGATCTACATTTCTAAAAATGAAGCTTTTTGAACTAATTTCTGTTACAACCATAGAAAACAACAATACCTTAACGCATCGAACAGACTAACATGAAAACCTCTGTAAAATAAGAGATATTTAACCAACCCTAAGCTGTACCTTTAGTACGGGTCCTGCCTGCTCAAAGCGCTGTTCTCGAAACTGCAGCATAGGCATCTGACTGAGTGCCAAGAAGACTTTCATCAGAGAAAAACATTAGCTTAAACTGAGAGCAGAAGTTCACTTCAACGCAAAACCTGTGACAGATACACAGATAACATTCACTCAAACTCCAACACAATCATGCCAGTGTTTGCTCTGGGGTGTGGTGGTCTTCTTTCAGGAAATGAGGCTTTTGTGTCCACATTTACAGACAGCCAAGTCTAATTTTACCGCAATGTGCTTTAAGAGGTGTTGACAGCAGTATGTGGCTTTTTAATAGTATGAAAATTACGAGTAAATAGCGAGTATGTGCCTGAAGAGCAATGTATAAGCATATGAATGATTGCAAACAGCGATAGTTATGTGGATAAGATCTGAACAATCTATCATAACTAGTTTCCATGTTTTTATGCAAACACAGAGAGAACATTGTCCTCCATATTATATCACTTTCCACGTGTTACAGAGATAGTCTATGTAAAGCATACTCTGCTGCAGTATATACTGTAATGCCTACTATTTTGAATAAGATCACAGTATGCAACACTAAACATTTCAAACCTTGGTTATTATTGTTAGTTAAACTTTTTCCAAATCATGATTCAAGAAAGAGATCTTGGTTTCACTTTCAGTTTGGTTGATTCGTCACACAAAAAGCCTTCTGTAGCTGTGCTAAACTGAAAGTTTCAGGTAATGTGTTTGCATTAATGTCACAGCTTCATGATGATTGTGTGCTGCGCTTTCAGATATTCAAAGCTGCGCTTTCATCCTGCACGCAAGAACCGCAGCTGCTATAATGATAGAGTAAACGATATTTTGTGTTAATCACACCTACATGTTCAACAGCACTGCTTTGTTTAGCTGTAGGTTTGAGATTAATCCATTTTCCAGCAGGCTAAGCTATTCATTAAAAAAATAATGTTTCTGGAAGCTCTGGAATAGACGGGATCTGTACCTCTCGTACCTGGGAGAAGTCTCCGTTCCGCATAAGGTCATGAAAGTCAATGTCAGAGAGGTCCAGATTCACAGAGGACGGGTTCGGCTGGAGCTGCCTGATAAACCAGTGGAGAAAGATCAGGAACAATCACAATGTCTTCAAAATACACCAAGAAATATTGCTAGAAATACAGATAAATTCAGAGCACTTCATATCAGATTACTGATATATTAACAGCACCACCAGGTTTATATCTATAAATAGACATTGGCTAGGTATCATCAACTAGCTCACGATAAAGTACATGTGTCACATGTTCAATATATCAGAATGCACCACAATATTATAATTGGAAACTGCACCAAACGTATGAGAGACAGTTAAAGGTTAAGAGTCATTTGAGTCGATTCAGTGAGTCATTTAACTGATTCAGTCAATGATCTTCACTGCACAAATTCATGCATGAATTAAACGACAGAATAAGCTGGATGTTCATTTTGCATGCAGTCAGCAAGGATTAAAAATAGTGTTGACTATTTATTTGTCAATATATTATTATTAATATATAATGAACAATTCACAAACCTGTTAAAAATTAGGGCTGTCACTTTCGATTATTCGGGCAAATATTTTGACGATTAATCGGATTATCTGAGGTAATAAAAATAGACCCAAGTGAACAATAACCATTAAAACGACTTAAAATACATAGGTATAATAACAATGAGGCAATAATAAGCTCAAATAACGTATCAAAAGCAAGTAATCATATGCTTTTATTGAACAATACTGTGAAAATACATAATATAAATAATTTATGTACATTATGTATTATAACGAATGCCTGGTGTTGTTACACTTTACAGCAGATCAAATCCTTGTTTAATTTTGGCCAAACGACATTTAATTCAAATGTCACTTTAATACTGGGCCACTTCTTTACGATAGAAATGCTACCGCCACTGTAATTTCCTGAACAAGAACATGCAAACTCAGTGTGTTTAAACGTATATTTTGCAATCGCGATATACAGTTTGCATATTTAGAAATATATTGATGTATTCTCCTGCGTTGGATTAGGTTTATAAATGATTTACGTTACAAATCTGGTGATATGGCACATTATAAGAAACTCAAACCCGCAGCATATGCAGAGATGGAGATTGTTAGCAGAGCTGCCGAGACGCGCTCCATGCATTTAAATGGTGACAGTGCAACACTTCGCATGAGAAACAAAGCGCGTCCGACTTTATACGTTCTCAAATGCATGTTATTGCAAACCCAAATAAACTGCACATGCAGAGACTGAGATTGTGTGGAGCAGCATTTACTGTTTTACACATTTACACACATGCAAATAATTAAGAACCTGAAACCCGCAGCGCACAACGCCATACATTTTTTAAAAATGGTTTTAATATATCATGCAGCCTTTGAAAACAGTCTAATAATGGGGTTCATGGATTCTCGTCTGTTGAATGTGCCACTTGCGGTATTTTGCCGGTTAATAGACACCGGTAAATTGCGATCAAGGATTTTTTTTTTTATATCGAGTACTCAGATTTAATCAAGGCAGCCCTTTTTATAATTTTTTTTATAACAATACAGTGTGCATAACTCACCTCCCAGATTGCATAGGATAGTGCTGGTTGTATTGAGTTTGATGTGAATACGCCCATGAGTTAGACGGATACAGCTGATTCTGGGGAAACAGGAAACAAACAGCACATTTGACACAGGAAGTGGCCATTTGGAAAAACTGTTCAGCAGAGATACTACCCATTAACCCAAATATTTATAATCTGAACTAGTGACTCATATAGACATGGTGAGACCCAACACAAATCGTGTACATACATGGTGAAGACTGACAGTTCACCAAATAAACAACCATAAACCAGGTGATGTGAAGCAACTGTTTCTAGAAGGATGATTACCATTGGCTACCAACGCACTCCGTGTCCGTCCCATATTGGACAAGGTTCGAGACCAACTAGAGTAAAAGTTATGAAGAAGACAGTTTAAAACTGCAGATTTAATCAGATCAGGAAAAATGGCATCAAGACTGTGACTTTCGAAAGTCAAATAGACTCAGGCTAGTATAATGAGTTCAATAGGTTACCAAACCCGAGCCTGACAGGATCAGAATTGTTCATGTGTAACTTCAAGTTCAATTTGCACTGGGCTTAGGTTTGTAATTAATGGGGAATATTAGAGATGCATAGATACCACATTTCTCTGCCAATAGCGATTATTCACAATGATATCTGCCGATAACGATAGGAAAAAAACTCCTAACTAATGCTGTAAACTATATAGGGAACCCAACTAACGTCAACTGCTATTTATTTTCAGATATAATAATTACTTACACTTAAAAAATAAACTGAAATGTTTGTATACAGCTCATAAGGTAATTTTCAAAAACACTTGTTGCATGAAAAATTCATTCAAACATACATAAGCTCCTCTAGTGTTTTTACAGCTAACTAATTAACTGTGGACACTGGTTAATTTTCCTAAGGTAAATGCAACATTAGGTGACTTTGTTCACAAGCGGTTTTATTGACGTCTTTCAGGGATTGAAACACTGATCTGGAGATTACATGAGACATGATACATTTCAGTAAGTTGTACTGTATCTTTCAAAATTCCTTCTGATGTTCATGCATGTTTTTTCATGCAGTAACTTGTAGTAAAGAGGAAGAAAAGACTGGCCGCTGCTTGAACTGACGCATAACAGCGATTCGTCACTTCACATTTAAGAGTGTCAAAACACAATTTATTGTTGATATTTGTGATAATATGGATAGAATTTGAAAGCTGAGACTGTTTCTTATCAGAACAATAACAAAGCACAAAGCTCTGCGATTATTGTTGATTATTGAAATAAACACACATGAACATCAGAAGGTCAACATCAACCGAACTGCGGAAAGACGTCAATACACGCCTTTTTTTTTTATTTTATTCAAGTCCACTGACTTTAATCTACAAACTCTTTTATCTGGTTTGTTTGTCTGACAAAATGGTGGATTTGGCATTATGATTAGTCAAATCATCCCTAATATATACACACACATATATATATACAGAGGACTCAAGGTCAAACATGTGCAGACATTTAGTCTGAGACTCTTTGTATAGGAGTAACTATACCATTTACAATAAAGTGCATCTTAATGTAAAATTTGCATGGTATTTTAGACATCTAAAGGTCCAGTGTTTACCTCCATGGAACTTGGGAGAGGAGGACTGGGAGCGGTGAACTTCGGGCTCCCCAACTGAGGGTCCTCAGGGTGCAGATAGTCCTCCGTGTCCATGACAACAGACGTGGCAAGAATGGGCATCAGGCTTCGAGAAGAAACATGATTACGAGTCAAACCCCCGTCGTTCTTCAGCCATCTCTGAGAGCGAGAGAGAGAGATCAGTCAGTGTAATAATCATCACAAATAATCTCTGCATGCACTGCTGATTACCAACCCTCCAGATTTATTTGACCAGCTACTGATTTGGAGGTGATTACTAACAAGAAAAAAAATTAAGAGCTACATATAAACACATGCAAACAGACCACTAGTGAAAACCACTTCTGTTTTGCATTTTTCTCATTAAATGCAAGTGTTTCCATTAAGAAATGATGTTATTATCATAACATCCGGATCTATTTTAATTGAAAAATGTACATAAACCAGATGCAAACAGATTATTTTAGATAAAAGATAACATATAAATAGATGAATAAATAGATTACACGACAGATATGTTAATGGGTTAAGATATTCAATATGAGATAGAGGCCTTGTCTATGTGACAGTTTGAGGGGAATTACATTGTAAGTATGCCTCAGCTTACGTCATACCCCCACCCATTATAAACAGATGATATCAAAATAGAAACATTTTAACATACATACGATTATCTTAAAATAATCTGTCTGAGCGTAGGTCACACTGAAAAGCATCAACCAAACAGCACTGGCCTCTCAAACACGCCACTTTAATATGATTCCCAGTTCGTATTGATTATTGTAGACTAACTTAATTGATGTATACACGAATTTATCAGCTGTCTGTGTGTTTTTTTCTGATTGACTCAATGGAGCGCTATTGTTTGATTCGTGCTAACATGCTAACCTTAGAGAAAACTCACTCACCGAATGTTAATTAAACCCCCCTTTCCGCGAAACCCCTCAACGAGCACTAACGATCACTCAATCTGGGTTTTTCTCGATCGGCAAAGGTGTATTGGAGGGGTTAATCCATATTTCTCTACCCCTGTACGATTGTTTACCTACTTCCTGGTCGACGTCGCCATCTTGTTCTAAAATAAGGAGGACTCTTCCGCTGACGTCATTGCCAATCCACAACGCACGCGCGACGCTAGGTGAATTCTGTCGATTAGAAAAGGAAATAAGTCATTTGGTTTACTATTTGCTTTGTTTATAAATTGTATTTTAAATATATTCTAGAAGCTCTAAACCCACTCATCTAAATACGAATAAAAACTTTAATTTATTAATATTACTAATAAATGTGGGTAGGTTACTGTGAAATCATAATTAATAGGCCTATGTAAAAAGCATAGGTAAAGCATAGATACATTTTTTAAATAGCTAATTTACTTGTTCAATTCATATTTCAACTTAAATTACATTAAACTGAGTTTAAAAAATAGTTGAATCTTGTATAATTTATTTAAAACAAATTAAAATGCTTAACTTATTTTGTTGAAGTAAAGCACTGTAAAAAAACATCTCATAACTTATTGATCATATAATTATTTACAGTGTAATCTCAGTCAAACTGCTTTCAGGACCTTTTTTGTTTTTGTTTTTCTTTTATTTATCATATTTTTGTCTGTCGCTGTATGCTATTGAAACTGACAAGGTTCTGGCAAGGTTATTTATATGGTCTCTAATAATGTTTCATATGTTTGCACCAAAATCGTTGATGGAATTCTGAAACGTTTTAGTTGCACGTTACTCTAATATATTTTTTTTAATTTTACTAATTGTTTCTGAACGTTCAGAGAACATTCAAAAGTAATGTTCCAAAAATCCAAAAGTTAGCATGTTTCGTAAAAATTTCTTAGAACACATTCGGTAGCCTAACACTTTATTTTAAGTTGACGTAGTTACACGTTACATGTAGCCTACTTACTAGTACTAACCCTAACCAAACCCAAACCGTAACTCTAGTGCATGTAGCCTAGTTAATTAATATTACTCGGAACTTCTTTGAAGTAGGCTACAATGTCACCTTAAAATAAAGTGTAACCAACCACACATTTTTCTCAGCTGGCTGGTTGCGCCTCATTATCGATATGGGACTCTTTCTTTCAGATATGGGCGGTTATAGTTCATAGTCCGTGGACTTTGGAAGGTTTGACCTGAATGATTTCATGTTGATTCCATCATCATCATCATCATCAGTGCTGAGTAAACTACAGGACACACACTGACACCGAGCCGAAACCTCAGGGAAATCAACACAGAAGATGTGTTATTTCAATTCTTAGATAGGCTATTTATTTTAATCGCTATTTATATATAGCCTGTATATTTTTGCTAGATAGACCTCAAGGATATTTGTGTGGATTCCTGATTTCTCAAATGGAGTTTCCTCCAGAGATCAGTGTTTTTATTCAGTCTCTGACGGCACCTTTGATTCTCTACACTATCAACCATGTGTCCTTCTTACAAGAGTAAGTCTGCATCATTGTTTTACACGCCTGTTAAAGAATATTGCGTTGACATTAAGCAATGCAAACTTGTTTTTGTATTACAAGGCCGTGCGTTTAGAAGTGTGACTTTTAAAGTGTTTTATGTGGTTTTAACTACTTAATTTTGCCAAAAGAGGGCAACCAACCTGTTTCAAACTCCATTTGATCAAGCTGATCTGATCACTGAGCTGACAGTTTCATGCACTGCATTGGGGAATCCCATGAAAGCTTTCAAGAATATGATATGATATATTTTTATGATTTGATTTCATGACAATGCAATCAAATTTCACCCTCAAAAATCTCATAATGCAGAAAGAATACTTAAATATACGATTATTTATAACCTCATCATGTGAATATTTTATAAATATTAAATATAATTTATGCATTTATTGCAGCATTTTAAGTCTAATACAATAAAATTGACTGTATATAACAGTCATAAGAATTGAATGGAAATCAGCTTGGACAATAATGAGAATTACACATGGTCCTAAAATAGGCATTATTTTTTTCCTTTATTTAAATTATACCATTTTAACCTGTTTTGGGGGGTGAAATATGACCTCATTGATCATGCAAGATAAGAAACAAGCCTCCGATAATCATTTATGATGCTTCAAACAACATGTTTTCTCGTTCAGTCCACAGGTTATACTGGCAATAGGCATCGCGGTTCTTACAACGATATTCCTCCTGGCAAACCTCAGTGTCAAGAGTAAAACACCTACTGACCCTCTCTTCTACGGTGAGTCCAATACTGACAGATGAAGATGATGAGCAAAGCAACCACACACATTCCCCTTTATTAAAAGAAAAATCATGAATGGGATTAATTTAATATCTCAATTATGTTCTCTAAACACAAAAAAATTGGTGTAGAAACATTTACGCTCAGACTTTACCTGTTAAATTTCACAAATAATTACAAACAAACGGCAAGTAACAACTTAAATTAAATGTTCAATGTGGTTCTATACCTGTATAAACTCAAGGGTTCTTGGCTTCATCTTTAAAGAACTTTATGCCAAGAAAATCTATTTAAAGGTACAATAACCTTAGGCCCTCTAGTGGTTAAAAGCCAAACTGCATGTATTTTGTGGAAGAACATTGTTTTGGTTGTGCTTCGGCTCTGTGCGGATGAATATGATTATCATAAAACATTGACTATAGGTTTAAGAGATGTAACCAGTTTAGATGGAAAGGATCTCAAGCTGAAGATCTGACTGTTTTACCCATTAATAGACACAACCATAACGCCATGATCTTCACAAAGATAATGCTTTACAGTGAACTCTGTTAGACACATATGACAGTTTATCTGTTCAATAAAACACCGTACTGTTGAGTAATAAAACACTTTTACAACATTTCAAATCCCTCGGTTCTCCATCTCTGAAAAGCCAAGCTTATGTTGATTCTTGTTTTATTACAATTTTTATTACGTTTTCTTTTCTCCTGTTCGGTGTTTGTTTTAAAACGGGTGATTCTCCGGAGGTTGGATAATTAAAATTGGATAATTAAAAATAATCGTGATGATTTGTTTTAAAGGTCATCAGCATCATACATTTTTAATTATGTATATTTATAACACTACACTTTCTATATTACCTTTGCATCCAATTACAAAAATCTATTAACGCTGCTGACGGTGAAGTTGACATCTTTCTCTCTTCTGACTGACGTTATCAATCTCTCTCTATTTTCCCTCTGTTTGAAAGTTGTGAAAACACTTGTGAAGTTTTATCTTTTGCTACTTAAGCAAATGGGAACACAAAAAATATATTTAATGTAGTCTCTCATTCACCGCTATAGAAGTTTACCCAACTATGACGACTATGAATGTGAAAAGGGTTCTACTTATTAAAATTAATCCATAGAATGATCGCATGATGGATGAAGGTTTATATATGAAGCACCTGAGACTTAGAAAGAATGAAAAAGTATTTTTTTATATAAAACATACTCCTATAATCTTCATTTCTATTTTTGTGAGCTCATATTTCTCTTGAGAAGATGCTATTAAGTTTCAGAAAGGATCATTCTGTGCTCAGATTTGTCTGCAAGCAAACATTGCTGAGTTTGTAAACAAAGTTGGCGCATATATCCTATCTGAGATCTTATGTTTATTGAGTTCTCGATATGAGACCCTGGATCACAGAACCAGTCACGTCACACGGGTATATCTGTGGCAATAGCCAACAAATTAGCCGTAAATATATAAAACATTTGATTTTGTGAGTGAATGCAGCACAATCGCCAACATAAATGCACAACTTTAAAGGAGATTTTCTCAATGTTTCGATTTTTTAGCACCCTCAGATTCCAGATTCTCAATAGTTGCATCTCAGCCAAATATTGTCCTATCCTAACAAACCATACATCAATGGAAAGCGTATTTATTCAGCTTTTCTCAATTTCTGAAAATTAACCCATGTGACTGGTTTTGTGGTCCAGGGTCACATATGTTTCTGTGTCTGAAGAGCGTTCTCAGAGCAATGTGTTTTCATGTGTCGCTGTCTTTGAGTTGGTGGACAGCCACTAAACCAGCCTTGTGTGTGTGTGTGTGTGTGTGTGTGTGTGTGTGTGTGTGTGTGTGTGTGTGTGTGTGTGTGTGTGTGTGTGTGTGTGTGTGTGTGTGTGTGTGTGTGTGTGTGTGTGTGTGTGTTCAATCCGTGTGTGATCAATCCGTGTGTGATCTCGGCTTCTCTAAAGTTTCTCCAGCCTTTAATTGTCCGACAGCAAGTGCCATGAATCCAAACGCGAGTCGACTTTCCCACTTGGGAATGAGGAAACGGTCTGATCGAATCCTCGTTCTCCTGGACGTCCGTGAGCCATCATTAACTCTGCTGTGAGAGAGAGAAATCAATAGTTGGCGAGGAAAAGAAAGTGAAAGCCAGACAGAGACTAAGAGAGGCCAGAGTGAGAGATGTAGTGATGAACGTGGTGATGTTTCTAATCTGTGTTTCAGTGTTTGCAGTTTTTTCCTTCACATCTGTGGTCGGCTTCACCAATGCTCTGCAGCAGGACGGACTCATCAAAGGCTTTATGGATTTTTATATTAGCAAGGTCTGTTCACACACACACACACACACACACACGCACACACACACACACACACACACACACACGCACACACACACACACACACTGAGTTCCTCCTCTGTCATCATGTGTTTCAGGGCGAGCCTCACCTGAGTTCTGCTCACTGTATCATGATGAGTTACTGGGACGGAGTCGTTCACTACGGGCTTCTGCTCCTCATGATCCACCGCATCAGCGCAGGGTAAGAACCATCAGCAGAAACACACACACACACACACACACACACACAGCAACAGAACACTGTCAATACACCTGTGTGTGATGCTGATACGGCCAGGTGACAGGAAATACAAAAAATTTATGTTTTCCTGCACAAATGATTATAATAATAAATGAAATCATTGAATTTCATTAAAATTGTATATAGAAATATATATTGAAAATCTTAGTATTTTATATATATAATTAAGTATTGGTTAATTATTTAGCATGGTCAATATATTGGTCTTGGTCTTCTATCAATTGGTCTATCGTGACTTTTTACAGATGGCCTGTCACTCAATAATGTATATATATATTTTCAGTTAAAAAACCAAAATGTATTCAGACACCTTCAACATTTCTCACATTATCAGTTTATTCGCTATAACTTAGAAAATGGTTATAAAATATGACAAGAACTCAGAGTTATCAGATCAGTTGATATTTCAGTGGTTTTGTCCTTCTGTTAGACTCTCACACATGAATTATGTTGAATATCTGTCATCTGGGAAATTTAACTACACAATTACATAATAGCAGTTTAGCTCCACCAGTGACCAAGCAAAGCTTCATGTTGTTCAGTCTGTGTGTAAGACGGTCACATGAGATATTGAAGAAAAAACACTGAAGAAAACATGATCAGGTCAAAGTGTCTGAATCATTTTTGGTCCCAATTTTTTATAAATATTACTGGTAGTCACTGTATGAAAAATATTTGGGTATAGTATGTCACAGTTTACTTTATTTGGCTCTCCTCACTTAAATGAATTACAGTGTCCTGCACACACTAGTAAAGAAAAAATCAAATATGGTTTGACTGTATATATAGTACTGTATATATACATATATTTATATTACAAGCGCTTGTTTGGTGTCTTCATCCAGGAAGCCGTTCCGCAGTTTGGCTCTGGTTTGGGCCGGGTCTATGATCGCCAGTCAGATCGTCTTAATCCCAGGCATTGTTGTAGGTAAGAAACTTTCAACATTATTTCTGCTATAAAAGAGTGTGTTTATTCTTAGAGACTTCTGTAATGCATTCGGGCAAACTCAGCTGCATATTGATGTCTTTGTTTCTGTGTTTTAGGTAAATATGGGAAAAACATCCTTCCTGCTTTCTGGAGAAACATCCCTTCTTTGGTTCTACCCGTATGGGCGGCGGCGAAGCTTTTCAACAGGCCGAGAGAGCTGTCAATCATTCCTGCTGACCAGGTGAAAATCGACATGATGAAGTTTTATTCAACTGCTTACACACATTTTCAAATTCAAATTTTTTTTTTGCCTCATGTCTTTTGTAAAATGAAGCCTTGCATTAAGAATATCACAAACACATCTCAAAAGCAAACATTTGCAAACACCTTTGCAATAATATTATATTTTTGGATATATCATATACACAGTTATTCAAAACCTAAAGCTCTCCCTCTAACTCCCATTACTCTGCCTACATTTTTTGCATCCATTCGTCAAAACCTATAACTTGACCTTTGACCTATTATTTATAGGCCTATTCTAAAGCCATGATTGATTGGTGTTCAGTAAAGCAATGAGTGTTTGCACATCTGAGGAGTGTGTGTGAGGCACTAATGAATTACTGTGGCATTTTGATAGGTTGTGTTTGAAAAAGGAAATTACACTTCTGTTAGATGTGTATGAGAATTGTGTGTTGTGGTTTTGCAGATTTGGTGTGTGTTTCGCATGTTTGAGTGTCAGGTTTCAGAAATTGTGTGGTAGTAAGGATGAAGTGTGTAAGCAGTTGAACAAAACCCTGTAATATTCATTCACATCACGTCAGCTGGACTCTAAGATTGACAGCACAGTATTGATCCAATCCTCTACGATCCACTGATCAAACTGAGGATAAAAGGTCAAATGGACTTTATCTCGAATTACTTGTTTTAGCTTGTATATTCATTTTCAAATCCAGCAAAAATGTAAGACCGTTAATGTGTCTTGAGCCAAACACACACACAAACACACACACACACACTCACACTCACACACACTCACACGCACGCATGCACATGCTCACACACACTCGCACGCACGCACACACACACACGCTCACTTACACACTCACACGCACGCACGCACGCTCACACACACTCGCACGCATGAACGCACACACTCACACACACACACTCACACTCACACGCACGCATGCACATGCTCACACACACTCGCACGCACGCACACACACACACGCTCACACACACACTCGCACGCACGCACGCTCACACACACTCGCACGCATGAACGCATGAACGCACACACTCACACACACACACACACACACACACACACTCACACACACACACACACACTCACACACACACACTCACACGCACGCATGCACATGCTCACACACACTCGCACGCACGCACACACACGCTCGCACGCACGCACACACACACACGCTCACACACACACTCGCACGCATGAACGCACACACTCACACACACACACACACACACTCACACACACACACACACACACACACACTCACACTCACACACACTCACACGCACGCATGCACATGCTCACACACACTCGCACGCACACACACGCTCGCACGCACGCACACACACACACGCTCACACACACACTCGCACGCACGCTCACACACACTCGCACGCATGAACGCGCACGCTCACACACACTCGCACGCATGAACGCACACACACACACACACACACACACACACTCACACACACTCACACGCACGCACATGCTCACACACACTTGCACGCACGCACGCACGCTCACA